>JAODAL010037177.1:0-40746 GCA_025379985.1 Phyllomedusa bahiana | reverse complement strand
GGGTCGCTGATCAGCTGCGGGAAAGACTCATTTCCGCCCACCCTGACACTGATTTTAAAAAAAGACAGTTAAAAAAATTTGAGAAAGGGATAAACCCTCCAGGCCCAGATAGAAACAAAAAAATTCCCTTAAAAGATTTCACTGGGTTATCCAGTCCCCCCTTGTACCCAGGAGAAATAACAAAGGGAAGCCGGGGCCACATACAAACTTTTTTTATTCCCCCTCCCCACACCTTTCCGCCCCCCCTAAACCCCAAGAATTTTTTTCCAGTACCTCTTAATAAATCATGCAGTTACGGATAATGAAAAGCAGGGGATTATCTCCCCATACATATCACATCATACAAAATGAAAACCCTATTTCACTATACTAATTGTAACTTTAAACCAATAATGCAACAAACCATATGGACCTGATTATACTCCCAGAAAAACACCACAATTACCCCCCAACATGGGGGCTGAATAGAACACCTACACAATTCCTGAATAAAGAAAAAGTATCCCAAAAAACAATATTAAAACAAATCGTGGGAAATACTAGTGTAAAAACAGGGGCCCAACTGACAAATATATATCACTTGTGACCAAAAAAGTGGGTTAATACCATTTACACAACCCCTGCAGGCCCATTTTTTTTTTTATAAGGCTTTTTTTTTAGTTTTTTCCAAAATAACACAAAAAGAAAAAAAAACCAAACTTTCTAAACATGTTCTACAGGGGAAATTAAAAGAATTCAAAGTTAGGGAGATACAATTTCAAAGGAGGAATCGGCAATAGAAATTTATACATATGATACATTTTCAGCTTTTCCCCAATAATGATTCAGGAGGTATACTTTAAAACACTTTTCAGTAAAATTTTTTATAAATAGTAAAACGATAAATGAGCAATAAAAAAAGGAAATAGAAGTCGCCCACCCAATTGTAGTATTCTCCCCAAGTGCTTTTTCATCCCATCCCCTTCTATGCCCAAAACATTCACAACCCCACAAATCAATCTTAAACACCCCCTGTCGGTCGTCTCGGGCCCCCCCCTTTAAACCCACCATCCATTGCCATTCACCTCGTTTGAGCTGCAGCCCCCAATTTGCCCCCAAACTGTTTTGGAAACGCTTGGGGATCCCTTTTGCAGCTATGTAAATCTTTTTCCCTGGGGATTTTCCCGCATTAACCAGCTGTTTCCACTGCCTAAAGTGGGATTTTTTGGCGGTTTTTCCAATTTAAAAGAATTTTTTTCCCGGGCAAAGAAGAGCAAGAGCAGAAAAAGGGGTGGGGTCGGGTTTTCCCGAAATTAGATCTTCTTAAAAAATTCCCCCCAAAGAGGCTTTTTTTCGGGTTAACACACAAAAAGGGAAACCCAGTGTCCTTTTAAAAAAAACAGTAAATTTTTCCCCCCAAATTTATTTTTTGCAGAATCGGGCACCCCCCCCCAACCCCATGTGAATAAAATTCCTCTCTCTCCCCACACCGGGAGCAAGTGGGTGGGGGAAAAAGGGCAATGCATCTGGTATAATCTAACGGTGTAAGATAAACCCAATGGAGCCCAAAATTTTGGTTCATTGTTTCCCGGGGCACTCAAAACCGGAGAGACGCCAAGAGCTCTTTAGCTAGAGAGCCCCATCATTTGGTAAGATTTGGGACATCTCTCTGCCCCCTTTTGAAGGAAAACCGCCAGGGGGGAAAACCTGACAACCATAACAGTTTTTTGTAAAGGGGAAAAACGGGCTTTTTAAAGGGTAACCCGTCTCAAAATGGCCTCTAATTACCGTATTCAAGCGGGACTACAACCCCCCCAAACTGCGCCACACCCAAAGCCAAAACCTGTAGGTATCGAAAAAAGGATCCCCGGGAAAGGGAAAAAACTGTAGCTGCATCCTGCAAATGTCAAGAATCCCCCATCTTTATAAAAATTTGCGAAAGGGGGTATTTCACTCCTCGGGCAGCCCAGAAACCATAGCCCTGGCAGCCTATTTTTTTCCCCGGCATTTTCCTGTTAAAACCAAAAGGGGGAACAACCGGGGCCAAAAACCTGCCCCCGCCCCCAAAGCCGTAAGGGGGAAAAAAAAATTCTTCCACACCGGCACAGCGCACTCATCTTTGGGTGTTTTAAAAAATGCCCGGAAAAAAATTTCCCCCTATAAGGAAAAAAATTGGAAAGTCCCCAATTGAGCCTATAAAGGCTGCCTCTAGAAACCCACAGATGGGTCTTTGTCGAAATTACCCCGGGAACCCGTTTTTGATATAAAAGTCAACTGGATCCTACATAATAGACATACAGGTCGGGAAAAATGCAACCCCCAAACCCATGTCAGTGGGGCTTTAAGGGGTAGCCCTCCCTAAACGGGGAAATGGCCCCTTTCCCCATAAAAAGAGAAAAAAAATTTTGTCTAAAGCTTAAAAATGCTTTTTTTTGGGGGAAATCAACCCCCGGGCCGCCCGTATATTTAAAAAGAGTTTTGGGTAATAAAAAACCTTTTTAAACTACTTCCCCCCTTCCCAAAAAAGGGGCCAGAGGGGGGTTTTGGCCCCCTTTACTTCACCCTTTCAACTCCACCTGTCTCACCATGGCGGGAAAGCTTTAGCACACCAAAATTGAAAAAATTTTTTATGTATAATCACTAAAAAGGATATTTAAATTGCGGGGAAAAAATTTTAAAGGGCGGGAGCTAGGTTTTTACCAACCCTCAGGTAAGGTCATCTACCCATAAACAGTAAGGTTTTTCCCCCAGTTTACCCCAAGCCAGAGTAATTTCCCAAATGTTTTCACCGTTTCCAGAAAAACTTTCCCAAAAAAGGCCCGGGATCTCCCAAATACACCAACATGCCCATCTGCATACGATATTTTTTCTTCAAGACCTGCAAAAAAACCAAACCCCTAATGCCGTCAGGGGCAATTAATCTTTAATTGATAGTGGATCCAAAATTTAGGGCGAAGAGCAGGGGCGAGAGCGGGCACCCTGCCTATCCCCTCCCAAGGGGGAAAAGGGGGGAAAAGGGCCAATCCATTTACCTGACTCTCGCTGGGGTTTGAAAATACAATAGGGGCAGCCATTTAATAAAACTAAAAGGGGAACCCCCATCCTGACAAAAAAAAACCACTTTAACCTCCACTCAACAGAGTCAAAAGTTTTTTCGTTGTCTAAAGCAGCAAACACTCCTACTCCTCCCCCCTTTGTGGGGGGTACATGCGGTTTTGGGTAAAAAAAGCCGTCTCAATTAATGTCAGCATTTTCCCCGGGCCGAAAAATCCTAAAACTGGTCGGGCCCAACTAATGAAGAATCACCCCATTAGTCTCTTACCCAAAAAATTTTTCCGCCAAAATCTTTGCATCTAGTTAACCCAAGGGAAAATTTTGGCCTATATGAGCTCCCACTGATCAGGGGTCTGCCCGGCTTGGGGACTTTGTGATCACTGCCCAGAGAAGGAAGGTGGGGAGGGGGGGTCTGCTAAAACTGCCGCCCCCCCAAAAACAACCTCTCCGTCTACCATTTCCAAAATTCCCCCTTGGGGTTTTGGTTTTTTTTCCCCTTCCGCGGGAAACCCATCGGGTCCCGGCTTTTTAAATTAGTCCCCCCAATTTCCCAAAGGGCCCGGCTGACCCTCTTCTCCGATATATCATTTTGCAAATTCCTCTGTCCCTTCACGGGATAGTACAGGTTTTATCCCCCGGTGTCTAGAAAGGGGGGCTTTTTTTCCCTACCCTGTGTAATTTAAAATTTTTCGAGGCATAGATCCCCATAATAAAACCAAACTGCTCACAAATCTGCCCGGGAAATCCGACCAAAAACCACTCCCCCCGCATCAACCACACTACCACTACTGTCACCGGGGGTTTCCGCTCGGGCCCAAAAAAAAAAAAAATCCCCAATGCCTCCCATTTTTATCCCCCCCCTCCACAAAGTTGATTGTTTTTGCATAAAGAAGTCGCTTCTGATTGTACTCTGTCGGGATGCACGAATAGCCCCTCTGACCACTAAAATTGAGCCTTTAGTTCTTGAGAGGGGTTTTCCCCTTCACATATGCCGTTTCCCCTCCCCCAAGACTTTTGTTTCCCAAATTTCCCCCTCTTTCTCCCAAAAAGTCAGCTCTGTGTGATGCAATACCCCAAAATTATGGCTCCCCTAAGCAAAAGCCTCGGGGCATCCCTTTCCCAAACCCAGGGGTTTTTTAAAAAGGGAGCCCTCATTTATACCCAGTATGTCTCAAACCGCTCTCGGCATGCAGCCATTTTTTTTGGGCCCCTTTCAGCCACCGGGGAAATTTAACCTCCATAACCTCCCGGGGCCCTCGCTGGGGGCTTTTATCAGTTTTCAAAGTTGCAGATCGGGATATCCCCCCAGGTAGGAAATTCTGCATTCGAATCATATGCAATATCTCCTTTAAAACACAAAGGCCAAATCAAGTGGGGGAGAGAAAAATTAAACCGGGTGTAAAAAAAAGAAAAATTGCCTACCCGGGGGATGAAACCATCTCCAGGGCCCTACCAGGCCATGTATATCAGCCCTTTCCCCTTAGGTTTCTATTATGCGAAAACGGGGGGGTGGAAGGGCCCCGGGTCCCGAACTAACGGGGCGTTAAAACCCCCCCAGTAGGGCGGGCGGTTTCCCTGGATATTGCGAAAACCTTTGCCATCACATCCGGGATTCCCCTGCAAAAGGGAGGGGGAAAAATAAATCCCACCTAAAAAAAAATCAGAACCCCTTTTTTTTGCATGAAGGAGTAAATATTTTCCCCCGAGGGAAACCCTAAAAGAAAGAGCTTGTAATTGAAAAGGGTAAAGATTTTGCAAACAGAAACCGAGCCCCCCACCCCTGGCATAATTAAGTAAAACCGCGTGGTACCCACTCCCTACCAAAGGCCCTCTTCACGCTGGGAATTTTTTCCCCCCAAAAGATGCTTTTTTTAAAAAATTAAAAACAATACTAGGTTTAAATTGATTTTTAAAACATAGTTCCAAAAACAAGTCCCCCTTTTTTTAAATTTTTGCATTTTAAAAAACCCCCCGGACATTCCGGGAAAACTATTTTGAAAAACCGCCTTTCGAAATATGGGGAAACCCCCGAAAATCCCAAAACCCCTTTAAGTTTAACAACCGGGAGACCACACAAAAAACATTTAACCCAAAATTCACACCGAAAAAAACCCCAACCCCCCAACTTGGCCAACCGGCCTGAAATCACCCCCCACCCCCCCTGTCAAAAGCCCCCCAAAACCTGCCCGAGCCTAAAAATCCCTAACAAAATCAAACGGGTTAAAAAAAACAGAAATTGATTTAAAGAAACCCCCAAGGGGGTGAAAGTGACCTTTGCCCCAGGTGCAAAAAAAAGGCCCCCCCAAAAAGAAACGTGAAAAACTGTCCCGCTTTAAAAAAAGAAAAGAAAAAACCTGGGAAAGAAATCTTTTTTTCCTCCGCTCCTAAAGAAAAGGACCCCCATGAAAACACAAAAACACGGGTAACAAGATAAGATAAGGCAACCTGCATAACGACAAACAAAAGAAAAGGCAATAAACTTTCCCCAAAAATGAGGCCACATTTCAGGGAAATCTTTAAACTCCCGTCACGCCGGTCCGGCCCCCCCCCCTATCCAGCCACTCCGATGCTTCTTTAGGTGTTTTCAAAGAAGAAAAGTACGGTCCCGGTTTGAAATTTAGTCTAGTGGGGGTAAAAACAAGGCGTACTTTTTCCAGCCCCCCCTCAGGCGAGGCCGTACATGTATGAAAATTTCCGCCCTTCTCTTCTGCAAACCCCAAAGAAAAAACCGGGAGAAAGACAACTTGTTATTTCTCGTAGGGAATGGCCCCCCTTTTCCCTTTTAGCACAGAAAAATATTTTGATCTCTGTTTTTTTTCCAAAAATTAAGGAGCTTCAAAAAAAAAAGGGGGAGGTGGAGCACCCGGAGGCAAAATTTTTTGGGGGGGAAAGGTGAGCTCGCCCAACCCCGAAACTGGATGAAAATTTTTAATAGGGGCCCAAAAATTTCCCTTTTGGGAACGGGTCCACAAAAACCCTTTTTTTCGGGGGAAAGCCCCCCACTCGTTCTCAGACCTAAAATTCGCACAATTTTTATGTCTGCTGCGTTTTTTTAGGGGCCCCCTGCCCTAGCTTTTTAGAAATTTTTTCTTTTCCCCTGTAGCGTATGAAATTTATTCCTGGTTAGAAGGGCCCAAGTGTCCTCCACTCCACTGATTCTGCCCCTCAGCCCCCTACAACTTTTTTCCTTTTATCTTATCCATAACAAAACGGAGCCCTTTTTAAATCCATTTGTAGATTATCAATTTTTGGGTTAACGCAGTCTGGGGAGTTTTGGGAAGGCCCCCATGATTTTTTCAAAATCAAAAACACCCTTTGGGGGGAGGGTTCAATTGAAGGGATCATCAGTTTTGAAATCATCGGTCCCTTGTAGGGTTTCCCTTTTGGGGCGGGGAAACAGGCCCCTGTAGAAAATTTCCCATTTCCAAACCCCCTACGTTTATTGGACCAGCACTCCCAAAGTTGGGAAGACAGGCATTGGAAATTTTCATAGAGATCCCCGGGAAAACAAGGGCTTCAGTCGGTTTCTTATAAATTTGGGCAGAAAAAAGCAACCGTAGTGATTTTCCCAAAAGGGC
The DNA here is from genome assembly GCA_025379985.1 of Phyllomedusa bahiana. Classification (NCBI taxonomy): domain Eukaryota; kingdom Metazoa; phylum Chordata; class Amphibia; order Anura; family Hylidae; genus Phyllomedusa; species Phyllomedusa bahiana. Next base: position 34,135 of record JAODAL010037177.1, on the reverse strand, counting down.
CGGGGGCAGTCCTAATTTAAAAATTTTAAAAAGCAACAAAGGATTATAATGTAAAAAGTAAATTTGGTTTTAAAAAATTCGCCAGAGGGAAACCAAAACCCCCAGCAAATTTATGGCATTGGGGAAAAATTTGAACAAAAGCTGTAACGGGCATCAACCCAAATTTTTAGATGAAAAAAGAATTTGGGGAGATCAAAATCCCCGGATAAATACCTTTTTGACAGGAAAATATCAAGCATTACTGCAAATGAAAATTATACAGTCCTACCCAAAAAGATTGGGTCACATGCAAGGAGCAGGAGAGGAAAAACTTAAGGCCCGAAGTCCCCCGTTGGGTTTAGACAAACACAATCCAAAAACAAACCACCCGCATAAAAGAAAATAAAGAGCCGCAGACTCTTTCAGACAAATACACAGATTAAAAGTGCAGTTACATCTTATTTTTTACATTTACATTTTTCACGAAATTGTTGACTTTTAAATTTTTTTCTGCATCCGGGCCCCGACCCCCTTATAAAGACTTCTCCCGGCCACCAGTCATCCCCGTAAAAATTTTGGGCACAAAAATCCTTTTCCCGCACCTCTCTCACCGTCCCCCCCACCTCATTGCAAACTTTCCCCGGGGTAGGGTACAGAAAAAAAGGGCCATAGCCCTTTGAGGCCCAGTCTCCTAGATGGGGGGAAAAGAGGATTCAAATCCTGGAAAATGTGTTACAGCAAAAGGCCTGTAAACCCCCCCCAGAATCATGTTAAAAAGTAAGTAACCCCCCCATTAGATAGGTTGGAAATCTCCAGGGAAATTTGGAGTACATAGTCCTCGGGTTGGGAAAGGGAGGGCCTTTGGACCCGGGAAAGTGGGGCCCCATTTAGGTAGGGATTTGGCCTAGTAGGTAGGCAGTAGTGAGCCAAAAGGGAAATAGATAGTTCCCCCGGTAGGGAGGCTACAGGGGTTTTGCAGGTAATTTGCCCTAGGGTAGGGCCCGTAAATTAGGTCCCCCGTTGGGTAGGTAGGTTTGGGCCCGTAGGTGGGCCCCCAAGTAAAGGGTGTAGGTGAGGGTTTCCCGGTAATGTGTTTTATAGGGAAAAATTTGGGACCCCCCATATTAATAGGTAGGAAATAGGCTATAGGGGGCCCCAAATAGGCGGGGAGGGTTTTGGTAAGCTAAGGGGCCAAATTTTGGTAGGCAGGGAAGGATTAGATAGGGTATAAAAACCCCATAAAAAAGAGGCAGGGTTTAGGTAGGGTATAAGGGGGCCCCCTATAGGGAGGCAGGGGTTTAAATAGGCTATAAGGGGGCCCCATATAGGCCCGGGCAGGTTAAAGGGAGGCTATAGTGGGGCCCTATAGGCAAGCAAAGTTTAGGGAAAGGTATATGGGGCCTAAGGGCCTTATGCTTTTCAACAGACTACAAAGTGGACGCCAGGGGGGGGGGCGGGTCCCACAATTCCCTCCCGCTGGGGATTGAAATGGTTTTCGTTCAGAGCAGAACTACTGTGGGTTTTATCTTGTCCCAAATGTCGTCTTTGTTCCCATTTAAACCCTTTTAAAAAAACAAAAAAAAATGAGTACTTTTTGGGTTTTTTAACCTTCTACTTCCAGTAGCGACGAAAATCACATCCTTAGCTTCCACGCTTTAAAATTAAAAAGATGAAAAAAAAAGAGTATTTTTCCGGACCTTCCTGGTTAAAAAAGGGGGAAAAAAGGGCCTCAAAAAGTCCCCACTATAGGGAAGGGCCTATAATGCACTTTTTTTCACTTTTTTTTCCAAAAACCCGAAAAACCGTCCAAAAACAGCTTGGGAAAAAAAGTCACCCAAAAACCCTTCACTTTTACTTTTTTGCCGGTTTTCCCCTTGACTTTTGATTTAAATTTTTTGGTAGAACTTTTGCTAAAGTTTCTCTTTTTTTTGTGAGTTCTAAATTTTTTTTGACCTCTGGGTTTTCTTTTCGAAAAATCCCCTCTCTTGTAGTTTTGGGGACTTCAATTTTCCCGTTTGTTTTTGATGCTTTAAAACTGGCAAACTATACTTCGGGGGTTTTTTTTGTCTCCCTTTTTTCCCAAAGTACACTTTGGGGAAGCCCGGGAACGCGCCCCATTGCCCCTTACCACTTAGTTTCGGATTTGGGGAAGTGGTGGAACAAAACTGGGTTATGCTTTAAAAACCCCCTGGGTTTTTTCCTCCCCTACCTACCCTTTAAATGGGCACAGTTTTCCCTTTCATTTGTATACACCACACCCTTATAACAAACCACAAACCCTCTTTGCAGGGCCCCTTCCCAAAAACAGACGTGAAAACCCGGTCTGTGTCATAATGCCTCCCTGGTCCCCCCCCCCTAGACTATGGGTGCCTTGATTTTTACATACCTAGAAAAGGGGAAAAAAGTCCCCCAAAAATAAAAAATAACTTTTTTTTATACCAATTAAAAAAGAATGGCTTTAAGGGGCCCGGAAATCCAGCAAGAAATTTTCAAAATGACAAACCCACAAAAAAAAAGGGCAAAAGCCCAAGGGAAAAAAAAAAAAAAGGAAGGAAAAAAGTAAAAAAATAAAAAAAAAGGAAAAAATACTATATTTTCCCCAGATGAAACCCGAGAAAAAATTTTAAAAAAGGCCTCCCCCCCCTTTTACAAAACGGACAAAAACGCCCCGAAAAGGGCCTCTCCCGGGCGGAACCTAGCCTATTTGGGTACTAAAAAACACCCAAAAATTCCCCCAAAAAAAATAAAACCCCCCCATGTTTTCAAACCCCCTTAAAATTTTTTCTTTAAGGGATCTCCCAGGGGACAAAATTTTTAAAAGAATCAGGAAGGAAGGGTGTTAATGGGGAGTTTTATAGGACAAATCCAAAAAAAGTAAAAGATAAGTCCACAAAATCCTCCCCAAAAGTCACAGATATCCCCAATAACCCCTGATCAAAAAAAAAAAAAAATAAAAAATGCAGTGTTTTGAAAAAGACCCCAAAGTAACACTAATTTTTTGGGACTTTTAAGCAGCCAAAAAGGGAAATTCAAATTTTTGTTTATACTGATGGGTGACAAGCATACTCAATAGAGGGGGAAATAGACCCACTCAATGTAAATCAGAAACCGAAAAAAAATTCTTTTAAATGATGATCAGGCAAACATGAAAAATAGATTAAAAATAAAAACCCCAAACATTACATTAAAATCAATTCCCCAAAAACCGAGTGATATTTTATATCACAAATTTTTGAGCCAAAAGGGATATAAATTACAACTACTCAGTAATAAACCCCAAAAAGAAAAGATCCCCAAACCTCAGCTAGATACCAAACTTAGTTGTATATCCGGGGATTGATTTACATTCTTTTCTTTTCTTCCCCCCCCCACTCGGGCCTCACCACACTCTAACCCTCCACTCACCCCCACTCTAAACCCATCTCACCATTCCCCCCACCTTAACCCCCCCCCTTCAAACCCCAAATCCCAAACTCTCCTCGTTTTCCCCCCACCTTTCCAAAAAAAAACCCCCCCCGGGCCCCCCCCCCTATAAAAAACCCCCCCCCTCTCCTCCACTCTAATTTCCCCCACTTAAACCTCTAGCCCAGGGTTTTCTTCTTACATTTGGGCAGTGTAGGCGGGGTTCCGGGGGGACTACAGCACAAGGGGGCCCTCCCGGCGCCCCCCTACCCCGCCCAGTGGCATGAAATCGCGGTGGGGGTCCGGGGGCACATTTTGGGGGACAGAAACCCGGACCCGCTGTGTTTTTTTAAGCTTCGCAGGAGACGAAGTCCTCGCCTCCTTGTCACGTATTTCCTAGGCCCAAAAGCCCCATGTATATAGCCCCCTTAAAAGGGTTTTAGCCCCGTTTTATAAAAGCCCCCGAAAAGGGTTTTAGGGTCCCCCGTAAAATAGCCCTTTTAGGGGATAGCCCCCCGGACATAGCCCGTGTCCGGGGGGGGGGGAGGTTTGTGGGGTCCTCTGGGCCGCCGCAAGCGATGCCGTAAGCCACGGCCCGGGAGCGGAAAACTAAGTAGGTCCCGGGTTTTTATCAAGCCCCCACAAAAGCGGATTTGGGCTTGCTGCGGCGGGAGTCTACCGGGTTTCGTCCCCTTGACGTGACTTGCTTGCGGAGGCAGTGGGGTACCCTGGTAAAAAATCTTTCAGGCAGGCTCGTTTTTGGGGGGACAGGAAGAAGGCAGGGCGGGGGCCCAAGAATTTGTGGTCGGGGAAAAGGGAAGAAAAATTGGTACGGTAAAGGGTTTAAAATCAAAACAAGGCTGGGAACGCTTTTTCTATAGGAAAAAGGGCCCACTAAAGATCCGCAAAAGACTCAAAGGGGCAGGTTTAAAATTAAGGGCAGGGGCCCACCCAATCCCCCAAATTTAAAACCGGGGGCACGGGCCCCTTAAAATTTCACGGGGCCGGCGCGGGGCGCCCCCTTTGGGAGGGGGGGACAGGGCCGCGGGGGAGACTGAAAAGCTGCGTGGCGCACGGGGGGGTTTTAAGTGGGGGGGGGGCCCCGGGCCCCGGCGGGGGGAGCGGCCCACCGCCCAAATGCGGGCGGGGGGCCCCCGCCGTGCGGGGGCCCACGGTGTGCCTGCGACTCGGGAATTGGGGGTCGAGGCCCACCCGGGGACGTACCCCCCCCCTTCCCGGGGCCCCCCCCTTTTTTGGGCCCTAAAGGAAAAATTTTAAAATTTATGTTACGGACCCGTTTATTTGTCCTCTGGCAAACCCCCCTTCCAGTCAATGGAAAAAAACGCTCCCCCCCTTTGCCCGCCCTTCATATATGAATCTCCTTTACCGTAAAGACATTTTTTGGGCATCGGGCCTCAGGATTTGGGGGGAGAAACAACCCGGAAAAGGGGCAAATTTAGGTTAAACCGGTTTTAGAAGAGAACTAGGAAGGATTTTCGGGACCCTCTTTAGTGGGGGGAAAGGGAAAGGCTTGTATCCACGGGTATTTTGTGAAAAAGCACCTCGAACAAACCCGGGAAACCCGGGGGGGACCCAGCTTTTTGCTGGGAAACCTTAAAAACGGATATATTACCCGGGACAACCACACCTTGTCCCAAAGGAGTAAGTTTCGGCAGGGGTCTTTTCTTTTTGTCGCTTGTGCCTTGGTGCAGGGGGGAACCCCAGGAGTAGAGGATGGTCCCGTTTGTTTCCAGTTAGCTGTGGGGCCCGGGGACCAGCTACTCCACGGCGGGGGAACCCTCAGGGGGGCACAAAAAGGGGGAGGGGTGGGGGGGGAGGGCCCCCATAACCAAATAAAAAAGGGGGAGCATTTTCCGGAAGACCCGATAAAAAAGAGTTAAGGGGAAAAAACTGGGCCCCGGGAAACAAACGGACCAATCATCCTGGCCCCCTTTTTGGGGTAGACAAAATGGCGCGGGAAAGAAACCTAGGCCCCGGGTTTAACTCCCCCAAACCTGCCCTTTGGGGGCTGGGGGGGGTAGGCCGAAAAAAGTCCATTTTTCACTTGTTTTTTGGGTTTTTGCAGGGGAAGGGGCCAGAATTTTGGGGAAAAATTGGACCCCCCGGCCAAAATTTATGTGCCGAGGAACCCCATCCCGCTAAAAAATATGTAGAAAAAATAAATGGCAAGGCGGGGGGCTGGGGGGTGGACCTGGCAGGGGGAATTTATAGTGGGGGACATTTTTGAAAACCGGTCTGTAACCCCCAAATCACTTTTTAAAAAACCGGGGAAAAGGAGGGAGATCCTGTTTAAAATTTCCGGGCCAAAAGGGGGTTCCAAGGAAAGGGGGGTATCAGAGGGGAAAGGACAACCTGGGGGGTTTTTGAGCCCAAGGGGCCTTGTTTGGGCACGGGGAAGTGCGGGGACTCCACGAACCACAAACATCCGGGCTAGCCCCGGGCCCAAACCAGAAAAAACCGGAGTTTGGAGGGAGAGGCCCTCGCGGGTGCCCCCCCAAAAGGATGCAATCCCCCCAAAACAGTATCTTTTTTCCGAAGAGCGGGTTGGGAACGTATGTTTGCCGGGAGAAATACGGGTTCGTTTTTTGGCCCTACAGACTGGCGAATGACCCAATCGGGGGAGGGAAAAATGTCCGTGGAGGGCTCTTTCCCCCGTCATATCTAAAAACACGGGAGAACGTGGGCCCTTGCTTTTTTCTTTCCGGAGGGGCAAAAATGAATGAGAAAATTAAATGGGAAAAAAGAAGAGGGACAAACGACCCTTGGGCGTGGATTTAAGCGTTAAACTGTCTGGAAATATAAAAGGTTTTTGTGGTCCGGTATAATGCTGCCCTGGGTGACGAGCCCCTCCCAAGAGATACCGCCACCCCCTCCGGGGGCCAAAGTTGAGGGCCCCCATTTAACCCCCGGCCCGCCGATAAATTTAATTCCTTTGAAAGGGGGAAAATTTTTAGGAAAAAACCCGCAAGTGGGGGTCTTCCCTTTTGGGGCCCCCTTTCGGGGAAAATTTACAGCCCCGGCCCCCACAGAGGGGGCCCTTCAAAATCGGGGAAAAAATTGGTTTCTCTGAAATCGGGCCGGGAGGGCACAGGGGGCAGGACGGGGGCAGATTTTAAAAAGGGGGTTTGGAAGGTTTCCTCTGCCGCGGTGGCCAGAGCTTTGGATTAGCGTTCTTTTTGGGTTTAAATTCCCACAAATGGGAGAACCAGCGAGGAGTAATGTATAAATTTCCCTGTAATAGTTTTGGAAAAGCCCTTTGGAACCCTTTGAAATGGCTCGGGGGCCAACGGGGCCGGCAACTGAAAGGACGGCAAAAAACTTAGCGGGGGTCCGTCGGGCCCCTTTGGAAATGTTTGTACCCAAAGGGAAATTGGTAGCCTGCGGATGGAACAACACTTCTCGATTTGGGGCCATAGGGCGATCCCCCTACGTGAACTTAAATGGGACTCAAGGTCGGGAGAACACCAGAATGTCATCCAGGTGGGACAACCAGGGCACATGAAAAGGGAGGCCCCGGAAGATGCATTGAAAAATTTTGGAAGAGGGGCCGGGGCTTTGCATATTTCGGGAAGGCATAAACCGGGTACTCAAAGTGCCCGTCGCGAGTGTTAAAGGCGGTCTTTCCATTCATCGCCCTACGTTTTCCGAAAGGAGGTTATAAGCCCCTCGGGGTTCCATTTAATAAAAAATTGGGCCCCCACCTTTGCCGGTCAAAAAGCTAAAGGGTTTGGGGGGGATAGCGTTTTTACCGTGATCTTTTTTGAGGCCTCGATGTTATAAAAGGGAAACGGGGGTCCGCCCTTTTTAGCCACGAAGAAAAACCCCGGGCCCCGGGCTGGGGGAGGAGGCTTGCGAATAAACCCCCTTCGGGTGATTCTCCTTGATATAGGTAGACATGCCCAAGGTCTCAGTCCCCGACAGGGGGAAAACCCCCCGCCCCGTGGAGGGACGCCCCGGGCAGAAGATTAAATTGGGACGTATAGGGGGCGTTTGGGGGGGCCCAATTTTTCCCCAAGCTTGCTTCTCGGAAAAAAACGTCTGAAAAGATTTGATTTTGTTTGTAAAGGGCCCCAACCAGGGGTTTTGACGGCACAGGAGAAGGGGTAAGAAAATGGACAAAGGTCCCAAAAAAAACAGCGGGGAAGACACTCCAAACCCCAAAAACAAAAATTCACTCGTCGGGGCCAGTTGACCCCCGGGAGCATGGCGCTGCACCCCACGGGAAAACCCAGGGGGAATGGGGGAAAAGAAGGGGGTTAGCACGAAAAAACCGCAAGCTTCCTTGTGCAGAACCCCTATTGAAAGGCCAGAGGTCAGTGGGGAAACCCGGAATTGGATCCCTGAAATCTCCCCACGGGACAGGAAAAAAAAAAAAGTGGGGGCTTCTCCAGGGGAATAAAAGGGGAAGTTTTTATGGGGAAAACCAGGGAAAGCGCCCAAAAAATTTTTCCAGTGACCCGGTCCGGGAAGGGCCCAGAACTTTGAAACTGGGAACCTGACCCAGTGCCGTTGGCACGGGAAAAGGTCACGGGTGGGGCCCCTTCTTCTCCACCTAGGGATCCCTCTCCCCCCGTTACCCTAGGTGCCCCCTTTCCCGGACGCTGGGGGCGCAGGGGGGGGAAGGATCTGGGGAAAAAATGCACTGGGGCAGTTCAGACAAAGTTTCTCCTCACGTCTTCGGGTTTTGCTCCGGCGCAGACGGGTGGGCTCTACCCATTTCCCCTGGCCTCCTGGGGCAGCAGGGGGAAAGGGGCAACTGTGGCGGGCTTTGGAATCCCGAACCCAACGAGGGAGACGGCGGGATCTACCCTTTGTTTTCGTTTTTTGCCGGTTCCCCGGCGTTCCGAGAAGGATGGTCAATCCGATTGGCCAGGGTTTTTAAGGCCACTCAAGGAAACGGGAGGCCCCCGGGGAAACCCGGGACTTTGATGCGGCGGGGAGAGGCCCTTCTTAAAGGTTTGGCGTCAACCCCCCGCTTTTTTCCCGATAACTCGGAACCCAAAAGGGGGCGGGGAAACGTACAGCAAATCCCCTTTCGAATACCCCCTTGGCGCGGGGGATTTAGCAAGGGGGGTCTTTCGGCAGAAAAACCCCCCAAGGGGGGTTTTCCCTCGAAAATACCCTGAACTCTGGGAATGTAGAAAGGTTGGCCGTGTTTGGGTCGTCCCGCCCCAGGGGGGGGTAGCCCAGGCCAGGGCTTTCAACAGAGAAAAGGGCTAAACACGAACCCCAACCTTTGACCGTTGGGAAGGGAAAAATTTTTTTGGGCCCACCCAATTCGATATGCACTTTGGGTGAAAAGCCCCGCAGGCCATGGTTTCCCTGATCGAACTTGGACATTTTTGACAGAGGGGCCCGGGTGGCCAAAAGGTCAGACCCGGGAAAACCGAAGGAGCACGGGAGCCCGGGAGCGGGTTTGCTGCGCTGAGCGGGCCCCGGAACTGTTTTCTCATGGGGGAGAGATGGCTGAGTTGCTGGGCTTGCTGAGCGAAAATTTTTTGGGGTTTCTGAGCCACAATGGGGGGTGAGGGCACGTTTGGGGGGGGCAGAAAGGGACCTTTTTCGGGATAAAGGCCGGTTCCCACGTCACAGTTTGGGGGTTTGTGGATTTTCTGGGACCCCCCCAAGGGGAAGGGCCCTAAGCCACGCCAGGGAGCGGAATCTTTAAATGGGCCCGTTTTTCCCCCAGGGCCCGCCGCAAAGCGGGATGGCTTTCTTTCGGGGGAGTTACCCCCGGTCCCCTTTCCCCCGACGTGACCTTAAATTGCGGAGGCAGCCGGGTTTTTACTGGTAAAAAAATTATCAGGGAGGGTCGTAGTCGGGGACAGGCAAGGAAAGGGGGGGGAAGGCGGCAAAAATTTTGGTCGAAAGGGAAAGGGGCAAATGTTTCGGTAAAAAACGGTAAATCAGAACACGGCTTGGGAAAGTTTCCCCTATAGGCTAAATGGCACACAAAGATCCGGCACAAGATCGGAAGGGGCGGCTTAAAAAAAAAGGGCGTGACCGGCAAACCCAATTTTCCGGTGCACGGCCATTAAATTTCCAGAACCGGGGGCCGCGCCTTAGGAGCGGGGGGGTGCCGCGCTGGGAGACTGGAAAGCTGCAGCAGGGCAGGCCCGGGGAAGTAGGGGGGGGACCCCGGGCCCGGAAGGGGTGAGCGTGCCCACCGCCCCACATGCGGGGGGCGGCCCGCTCGTGGGGGGGACCAAGGGGGGGGGGCCTGCGACCCGGGGGCGGGGGGGCGCAGGCCCACCCTTTACACCCGGTAGGTTTATAGACCCCATTTTATTGGGCCCGGGAGGGTTTTTGGGGCCCCCTTTTTTTTGGCCCCCCGTAGGGTTCACCCCTTGGATTTTTCACCCCCGTCGGGTTATAGGCTCCCTGTATATAGCCCCCCGTATAAGCCCCCCCGTAGGGTTTTAGACCCCAAATTTTTTTGGCCCCGTAGGTTATACCTCTTGGGATAAAACCCTGTAGGTTATAGGTCCCTGTTATAGCCCCCTGTAGGGTTTATGCCCCCCCTACCAAAAACACTCTGTAGGGTTTTACCCCCTTTTATATAGGCCCTGTAGGTTTTTTAGCCCCCCTCTGACCGGGGGCCCTGTCCGCAACCAGTTTCCGCATGGGGGAAGCGTGGTTAAAACCCCTACACCGGGACGTTGCCCCGGGGGCTTCCTAGGGCCGGGGAAAAATACAGGGTTTTCCCGGGCCTTTGGGAAAAAAGACCCCGACTCCGCCCGCTTTTTAAAAAATTTCAATTGGGGCCAGGCCTGCACACAAACGTGTCGCCCCGACCCACCAAAAGAGGCTTGTTTCACCATGGGCAGGCTAGGGCGGTGCCCCGGGGGCCTCCTTGGGGCCGTGGGTTTCCCCCCGGGGAACCGCCTACCCGCCCCAAAGGGAAAAGTTTGAACCCCGGTAAGGCCCCCTTAAAAGGCCTTTTTTTTGGAAAGGGGTACCCACAAGGCCGTTTTCTGTCCCGCCGGGTGAAGTTTTGGGAAAAAAGTGAGGAGACAGAGGGCAGGCAATTTAGGCTTTTTCAGTGTTTCTGTAAACTGACTGGCATTGGCGTGTGGTCCGTGGGCCCGATCATTTTAGTTAACATGCGCAGCCAGGGGTGCTTCTTTCCCTTTATTTAAAAAGTTGAGCATGGCCACCCCCGATGGGCCACTGCCCGTTAGTGTTAGTCTGGCAACCCTCGGGGTCTGTATCAGAGACGCCCCAAAAAACTGTCCTCCTATGCTGCCTGTACCAAAATGGACGGGGGACACTTGTTGCGCACCCTTTCCCCAGTGGCTGGGAGTTCCAAAGAAGCTGCCAGTCTGACACCAAAAAAAGCGCCCAACCCCAGTCACAGCCCTCCAAAGTGGCGTTTTCTTACACCTTAAAAGAAGGGAGGAGCAAACAATGTTCCAGCAGGGATACATAAAATGTTTTTCAGGTGGCCCAGGCGATTCCCGACCACCCGGGGAAACTGCCCAAATGCAGGTTTCCCCGTTCCCGGGGCCCGTTTCAGCACCAGTTTCAAAGCCACACACCTTCAGTGCTAAAACTACAGTTTCCCTTAACAGCCATACGGACCAGTACAGAGCCAAAAGCAACAAAACAGGCCCACTCGCCCCCAAAGTACCCAAAACCACACGGGTTTAGTACAGGCCAAATTTGCATTGTACAGAGCCACAGTGCCAGTACAGAGCCAACAAACACCAGTAAAATAGCCACCGGGACCAGTACCCGAGCCACAGCGCCAGACAGAGCCACAAAAGGGAAAAAAGTTCAAAACCCCAACCCGCCTCAGTGCAGAGCCACACCAGCGCCCCGTACATAGCCACACGCAACAGTTAAAAGCCACACAGCATCGTACGGCCACCAGCACCAATATGTACAGTCCCAATTTTTGACAGGGACGTGTCAACCCGCGCAAATACAGAGCCCTGCATTTCCCCCTTTTGCCCATTAAACAACATATCTGGTTAAAAGCCCTTTTAAAACCAGATTTTGATCAGCTTCCCAAAAATCTGATCATGCGAGTCCACTGAAACACCCCACGGGCCAAACCCCTTTCCAAAAATTTTTCTCCTCGCAGTGAGAAAATGTTTGAGGGAAAAAGTGATCAAAATCCCGCAACTTGGGGCGATTCAAGGGTTTGGGACTGAAGGAGTTTGTTCAGTACACGCTCAGCTATCTCTGTTGGTCCCTTAGGGTTTGGAAAAAGGGCAAAAACCGCAGATGTTTGACAGCTGCTCCATTCAAAGACCTAAAAAGGTTTGGGGGTCTGAGGCGGAACTTTTGGAAACCCTTTAAAAAAGGTATTCCCACACCCTTGATTAGCTTTTAAAAATGTAAAGGGAAAGGTAAATAAAGGGCTATTAAACCCAAAAACATAGCTGATCTGATTTTGCTCCCTTTCAGAGATTAAATAGCTGATTTTCTTGCCTATGAAAACAAAACTTCCCCATTACCGACCCCCCAAGCAGCTTCCGGGCCCAAACTCGTGTTGGGCAGTTCCTCTGATCTTTCAGTGCACAGGGCTATTTTTTCTCTACTGACAAAAATTTAAGGGTACGTTTCACCGGGTTATTTTGGGTAAATGCGGATATTTTCCCCCCGTATTGGCCTTTTAAAATTTGGCGGGAAAAGTCCCCGAAAAAACGGGGAAAAAAAAGCTCCCCAAGGAAAATTTGGTTTTACGCCCGTTCCCCCCGATTTTACAATAAAGATCGTTTGTTCGCGCGGGGAGAAAGTGACAGTCAATTTCTTTTCAGCGAATAAGGGCCCCTAGTAATGCATGTTTAATTTGGGGGTGGCAGGCCTCCATTCCCCTCCCCCCCCCTTGGGGAAGGACTTTTCAATTATTTTGTTTCGAATTTTCCTTTCAAGTAATGTTTTTTCATGGGGCCGGCGGGGTGCCCCCCCCCCCCCCTTCTTCGGGAGTTACATTCTGATCACGCGGGCTCCCAAATCCCTGGGGGTATATCGATGTGTTTCCCGTACTCGCCGCATGTGAACAAAAAACCCCCAAACCCTTTTTGGCTCTGTTAAACCCTTTTGCCTTGCTGGTTAAACCCCTCCATCAAACCAAAGTCCCCTAACAAGGCCCCCCGTAGGGGAAAAGCAGAGTGATATGCCCTCATAATGAAAACTGCCCACTTTTTCCCCCGAAAAGAAAAAATAGACGAAGTGAATGTGAAGGCGACTCCCGGGAAAAAGGGAGAAAAGAAAAACCCCCTTTAAATAAAAAAAATTTTAGTCAAAGAAAGTGAAAGATTTAAAACCCAGGGCAACTATTAGACCCCACAAAAAGGGCCCTTTGTGGGATTTAAATTTTTCAAACCCCCTCCAAAGCAGAGGCAAAAGCATTCATCTTCTAGGCTCCAATTGCAAAATTCCAAAAAGCCCCCCCCCCACCAGTTTCCATTTTTTAAAACTGTATTTTTTACAGGGGTTTTGAGACTTTTTTGGGGCCCTCCATTTTCCCGGGGGTGACTGCTAACACCCGGGACCCCCTTTCGAAAGGCCCCCCGTTCATGGTCTTTTTGGGGGGGCTCTTATTTTCCCGCATTGGGGGGGTTTAGCTTTTTGGGCTCACTTTTAAAGGGCCCAAAAAACCAAACCCCGGGGAGCATCAAAATGAAAATGGGGATGCTGTACCTATGTTTTCTGGGAAATGTGGATTAAAACAGTCCCTTGACCCGCACTTTTCTTTAAAGCCCCTATAAAATTTAAAAAAAATAAATAGGGGAATATCAAACTACTTTAAATTTCTATCCTGTCTTTTAAAGGGCCCCTTTAGGGGAAGCCGTCCCCTTTTAAATTTAAATTTATCACCATGGTGGGCTTTTCTGGGTTTTCCAAAGGGCCCAATAAAGTCCTAGAAAACCCTAGAAATTTTCCCCAACCCAAACAGCAGCCGGAAGCATACCAAGGGGGCGCTCCCCCCCCGATTTTCTTCTTTTCCCCAAAAATTTTCCCCCTCACTCCTCCATTTTTGGCCCGGGAAGATCCCTGGAAATCCCAGGGAGAAAGTTTTTTCACAAAGTTTTTTACTAATTTTTAGCAGATTTTGCCTTGATCTGAAATAATCACCATTTACCATTTTGATTTCCACCCTGATAATTCCCTGGTTACATCTGAAAGGCAAGGGGGAGGGGGAAGATGGTGCAGGGTTTTAGTTTAAAACTCTTTTGGGAGAGGGTTGGGAGTTTGGGACAAGGGTTGGCAGTTTCGGTCCAAACCTGCCCGGCCCAAGGGCCGCGGGGGCATAAGGGGGAAAATTTTCCCTTTATTTCCCTGAAGCCCCCCTTTTTTCCCTTTTTTGGGGCTGTTCTGGCATTTCTCCAAAAGATTTGTTTATGGGGCGCGGTCCCGTTTCGGCTCCTGTTTTTGCCCTTGTAACACAATTGTAGGGGTCTGTTTAGTTGCCCAAAGGGGAGCCATGTTAGTATACCTATTTCACCCCGGGCCCCTTTCATGGGGGGGGAATACTTAATTTTAAAAAAATCCCGTATTTTTGAATACGTCAGAACTGGCTTACAGAGGACAAGCATGTTCATGTCAACGAGGGAGACCAATGGCCACATGAATGAAAACTGTCTAGGTCTAAAACTTTCTTTGGTGCCCATAGCAACTAATCAGAGTTCCCCTTTAATTTCATACTGTGCTTTGAAAAAAATTAAAGGGGGGGGGCTCTTATTGGTTGCTTTGGGCAACAAGGAAAGTCTTAGACCTAGACCGTTTTCATACATGTCCCCATTAATGTTAATCTAAAAAAGAAAAAGGTTTTAAAAAAATAAAACTAATAACAAATATTAAAATTTCCTAACACTCCGTTTTGACATTTTACAAATATAATAATAATAATAATAATAATAGTAATAATAATAACAGCAACACATAATACCCTGGTTCCCCCAAAAATTTTCCTCCTAGAGATGCGCTAGGTCTTATTTTCTGCGGATGTCTTGTTTTTCCATGAACAAGAATTCAAATTTAGGGTGACATGTATGATCGGGAGTTGCGCAAGTTTTCTGGCGAAAACTGCGGCCCACCGTTCCGAATCCCCTGTTGGACGCAGTGATTCAATGTTAGGCGCAGCCTTCGCCACTTTCGGCTGCGCCTAACATGAAGGGGCGTGCAATGGGCGCGGTGTGGGCGTTCTGGGGCGGGACGCGGCTCATTCGAATACTCCGAGGCATGTATGATCGCGGCTCGGCAAAGTGCGGCGCATTGCAGCGCTCGCCAGCTCCGACAGGCAGACCTAGTTGAAGTTGGTCTAAATGAGCCGGAGGAGGCGAAGTGAAGCGAGAACGGAACATGAGAGGAAACATATAGAAGATCGCAAAAGAAATCCATCTCGGCTCTCAGCTCCGTGCGGCATGGAGTATGATTCCAAAAAAATCGTTTTTATTAGGTGTAAAACATTTTCAGAAAAAGAGCTCAAACCTTCTAAAAAAGAAAAAAAAAATCACTTTCCAAAAATCTAGAACGGCGCAACATCAGGAATTAGGATCTTGGAAATTGCCGGGAAATACAGTAATTCAAATTCTGTAAGCGCTTCTCATTGGTCGGCAAAAGCCAACCAATCAGAATAGGAGCAACAGAGACCCATTAAAACCAATGGAGAAGTATTGACCAATCAAATTCAAAGGCGGGACAGTTCAAAATACGGTAAAAATGCAGAAAAGAGCTGATTGGTTGAGCTAGCGGGGACTTGGCAATCCTGGCCAATCAGAATAGGAGCGACAGGGACCCATTCTAACCTATGGAGAAGTATTGACCAATCAAATTCAAAGGCGGGACAGTTCAAAATACAGTAAAAATGCAGAAAAGAGCTGATTGGTTGAGCTAGCGGGGGCTTGGCTATCTCGGCCAATCAGAGCGTGTATTATTGTAGTTTATGGCCAGATCAGGGTAATGAAATCGCGGCTCTCAGCGCCGTGCGGCATGGAGTATGATTAAAAAAATCGTTTTTATTAGGTGTCAAATTTATCTGAAAAAGAGCTGAAACCTTCTATAAATATAAATCAATCAAATCCCTAACAACGCGTTTGTCGCCAAGACCGGCGCTACATCCGGAATTGCGATATAGAACATTGCCGGGAAATACATTAATTCAAATTCTGTAAGCGCTTCTCATTGGTCGGCATAAACCAGCCAATCAGAATAGGAGCGATGGTGAACCATTAAAAGCTATGGAGAAGTATGGACCAATCAAATTCAAAGGCGGGACAGTTCAAAATACAGTAAAAAGGCAGAAAAGAGCTGATTGGTTGAGCCCAGGTGGCAGATATGAATCCACCAATAATATGTAGTGCGTCTATTTTGAGTGGAGCAAGAAGGGCGGGATAGAAGGGCGCCCTAAAAGTTATTACTGTCTATGGGAAATATTCTAGTACTGTGATTGGTTGGGGGGAAGAGGAGCTCGTCCAGCTTAGCCAATCAGCGGGTGAGCTACCTTCTCATAGAGTTCTATGGGGAAAAGAAATGCAGAGCGAGCTCTGTTTGTGATTGGCTAAGTTAAAAGAGGCGTGGTTATTTAGACCAATGGGAGAGCGAGCGACGCTCTTATGGGTTTTCTAATGCACTCTATAATATTGCATTAGCCCCCACTAGCTCAACCAATCAGCTCTTTTCTGCATTTTTACTGTATTTTGAACTGTCCCGCCTTTGAATTTGATTGGTCAATACTTCTCCATAGGTTTTAATGGGTCACTGTCGCTCCTATTCTGATTGGCTGGTTTCTGCCGACCAATGAGAAGAGCTTACAGAATTTGAATTACTGTATTTCCCAGCAATTTCCAATATCCAAATTCCTGATGTTGCGCCGTTCTTGATTTTTGGCAAGTGATTTTATTTATGTATTTTTTTAGAAGGTTTGAGCTCTTTTTCTGATGATGTTTTACACGTAATAAAAACGCTTTTTTGATTCATACTCCATGCCTCACGGACATGTTTAATGATTTTTCGCTCATTTCCAGCCTGTCTCGATTCGGAATACAGGTGAGGCGCAGTCCCTTCTGCGCCTAAGTCCCGCACTGCGCCTCACACACTGGCGAGGCGCGGTGAACTTTTCACCGCATGTTTGAGCGCACCTCCTCGGGCGGCGAATCTTAGGCGCAGTCCTGCAATGCGCCTAAGACCCACACTGCGCCTCACACACTGGTGAGGCGCGGTGGACTATACACCGCATGTATGAGCGCACCTCCGGCGCCGACATACATGAGGTGCAGCTTTCACGTTCGAGCGCTTGAAAACCTGCGCTCCGACGTGTTGAGCTTCATACATGTCACCCTTAGTGTTGAACAAAAAATCCCCAAACATCAGCATCACCTGCCAAACTCTGAATTCCATCAGAAATTTCTTGTGACTCTTTTTCGATGTACAACAATCTATGGTACATTTACCGATCCCGGTATTTATGAACAAAAAGCGACATTTATTCAAAGACAGTGTTAGGAATGGCGCTGCAGCCCATGGGGTGGGCTGTGGGCGCATCCGTGTCCCTGTTTGCTCCCCTGCACCGGGAACAAGTGGCCCCGCGGTCCGTGTATCAGGCCGTGGGTGCACTCGCTCCCCGGAGCACATATGCTCACCCGACTGCACTCCTCTTGCCGGCCAGTGTGCGCTTACCCGCTCCCTAGAGCGTGCGTGCCGGCTTGCTCAGATTTAAAGGGCCAGTGCACTGGTAATTGGCTATTTCCGGCCACTGACCCTATATAACGGCTCCACCTCCAACAGCTCTCTGCCGGATCTTTAGTGCGTTCTGCCTACGGTGAAAGCGTGTGGAAGCTTAGTTTATGTTTTCCCGTTTTACCGAACCCCTTGCTACTTTTTCCGTCCGTGAACCTTTGCTGCGTTGTTCCGACCTTCCGCCTGTCTCCGACTTGAGCTAGCCCGACGTTTTGGGTACCTCGCTGCACCTTGACTGCCTCCACAAGCTAGTCGCGTCAGGGTTAGCGACCTGGTGGAATCCCGCCGCAGCAAGCCCATCCTGCCTTGAGGCAGGCTCTGGTGAATACCGGGACCCATTTACACTCCGCTCCCTGGCGTGGCTTGTACAACGCTTGCGGGGGTCCAGTGGATTCACTACCTGCTCACCTGCCGTTACAGTAAGATTCCGCCATGGATCCCGCCAAGGTGCCGTTGCCCAGTGTGGCGGATCTTACAAGCATCGTTGCCCCCCAGTCCCAGCAACTGGCGCAACAGACACAACAACTGGGACAGCTGACCGCCATGATGCAGTAGCTCATCGCTGCCCAGCAGCAGCCTCCACCACCTCCCGTGGTTGTTCCCACTCCGGCGGCTCCGCTGGCCTCTGTGGGACCCAAGCTCCGTTTGTCGCTGCCAGCCAAGTTTGACGGAGACCCAAACCTCTGCATGGGGTTCATCACCCAGTGTTCAATGCATATAGAGCTGATTGCCGACCAATTCCTGACGTAACGTTCCAAGGTGGCGTTTGTGGTTAGTCTGCTCTCAGTGAAGGCCCTGGCATGGGCCACACCTTTCTTGGACAGGAGCGACCCGGTGATGACTGATCTACAGGTTTTCCTCAAGGAATTACGCAGTGTATTCGAGGAGCCTGCGCGAGCGTCATCTGCCAAAACAGCCCTCCTAAACTTGCGCCAAGGGGATCCTCGGTGGGAGACTATGCGGTGCAGTTCCACACCTTAGCCTCAGAATTGACCTGGAATGAGGCCGCCCTATGCGCCACCTTCAAGAAGGGCCTCTCCAGTAGGGTTAAGGATGCACTGGCTGCAAGAGACATCCTTCTTCCTAAGAGAATGATCCATTTGGCCACTCGCAGCGACATGCGGTTCGTTTGAAAGAAAGGGGAGCTACGAAAAGAACGTGATGTAGTTCGACCACATCGATTTCCTCACTTGGTTTCCTGTTTTTTCAAGGCCCCCTATGAAACTTCTACCGACTCCCAGTGAGAAACCTATGCAGGTCGACCGGGGTTCAACTCTCCGAGCAAGAACTGGCACAAACGTCGGTTGGTGAACCCTGTGCTTATACTGTGCCAGTCCAGAGCATTGTCCCCAATGTCCCAAGCGTCCGGGAAATGCCCGCACCTAGGTTCCGTGGGAGAGGTGTCCCTAGGTGCAAGTTCCTCCTCTCCACGCCTGACGATGCCGGTACAAGTCGTGACCGATGCTGGACTCACGTTCCAGGTTCCAGCCTTTCTGGACTCGGGCTCTGCCGGGAACTTTATCCACCATTCTCTAGTGTCGCAGTATCGCCTCCCAGTGGTCCGTCTGGAAAGGCAATTGGTGATCTCGGTCAGTGGAGAGCTCCTCATTGGTGCTATACAGTTCGCTACCAAGCCGTTGTCTCTCCATGTGGGTGTTCTGCATAAAGAGAAGATCACAATCTACGTGTTGCCTCGTTCCTCCTCGGCGATTCTGCTGGGGCTTCCGTGGCTGCGACTCCACTCCCCAACGCTCGATTGGACGTCTGGGGAGGTTACCGGCTGGGGTCCAGACTGCTTGAGCCGTTGTCTGGTGGAACCTCGCCCGATGCTTCCCGGCTCTCCACTGGCGCCCCGCGAGCCATTGCCTGGTCTACCGCCCGAATACCAGGATTTTGCCGATGTCTTCTCGGAGAAACAAGCTGATCAACCTGCTGCCCGGTACCAGTCCTCCCCGAGGTAGGGTCTATCCCTTGTCCATACCTGAGACCCAAGCCATGTCGGACTATATATGGGAAAATCTCCAGAAGGGGTTTATTCGTAAATCCTCCTCTCCCACAGGTGCGGGATTTTTCTTCGTGGAAAAGAAGAACTGCTTCTTGCGGCCCTTTATCGATTATCGGGGTCTTAATAAGATTACAATAAAGAATCGATACCCTTTACCCCTGATCACGGAACTCTTTGAACGACTATGAGGTGCGAAGATCTTCTCCAAGTTGAATTTGCGGGGGGCCTGCAATCTTGTTTTTATCCGTGATGAATGGAAGACCGCCTTTAATACAAGGGATGGGCATTTCGAGTACCTGGTTATTCCTTTTGGGCTGTGTAACACTCCAGCAGTATTCTAGGAGTTTGTGAACAACATATTCAGGGATCTCCTCTATACCTGTGTCTTGATTTACCTGGATGACATCTCGGTGTACTTGCCCAATCTGGAGATTCATCATGTCCACGTTCGCCAGGTACTGAGGCACCTTCGAGCAAACCACCTTTACGCCAAGCTGGAAAAGTGCCTTTTTCACCAAAGAAGCCTTCCATTTCTGGGCTACATCATCTCAGACAAAGGATTGCAGATGGACCCAGCGAAATTGTCAGCCATTTTGTAATGGCCACGGCCAGTTGGCCTTTGGGCCATACAACGCTTCCTAGGTTTTTGCAATTACTATTGGCAGTTCATCCTGCACTTTTCCACGTTGGTGGCTCCAATTGTAGCCCTCACTAAGAAGAACTCCAACCCTCGGCGTTAGCCACCTGAGGCCGAGGAAGCGTTCACGAAATTGAAATCCGCTTTCGCCTCTGCGCCTCTGTCCCAACCGGACCCTTAGAGGCCGTTTTCGCTAGAAGTGGACGCCTCTTCTGTTGGATATAAATTAAAAGCAATATATGCCAAATGCAACGTATAGTTCTGCACAAAAAAACATTTCTGAAAAACACAATTTGAACCTGGGTGCCACTGGCATGGTTGCGGCATACCGCACACCTCCACAGGTTGTTATATCAGTGCAGTATGCCTGTAAGGTTGGTGCTTTTTTATTTTTCTCTCTGGATTATGGAGGTCTGTTGACCCAAATGAGAAGTGAGAGGTAAAAATAGAGTAGGACCACCCGCCTTGAGATTCCGTTGGTAGCCGGGGGTGGCTTAAGCATTTTTTGATCAAAACATGTGAACTAAGAATCTCAGTTTTTTTTTCATGTATTGTAGATAGCATAAATGCTTCTTTAGAGGTTTCCATGTATTGTTTGTTAGCCCTAAGGGCAAAACAGTCACATGCGGCTTCTATTCCAAGACATTCTCGCCGGCGGAAAGGAATTACACCATTGGGGACCAGGAGTTGCTGGCCATCAAACTGGCGTTGGAGGAATGGCGTTACCTTCTGGAAGGTGCTCGGTATCCCATCAGTATCTATTCTGACCATAAGAGCCTCCAGTATCTTCAGACAGCCCAGCGACTCAATCCATGCCAAGCCAGGTGGTCTCTCTTCTTTTCCTGGTTTAACTTCCAGATCGACTTCCGTCCCGCAGAAAAGAATGTCAAGGCCGATGCCCTCTCGCGTGCCTCCAACGTGGTTGGAGAAGAAGCTGTTCCAAAGCACATAATACCATCTGAGTGCCTTGTCTCCGCAACTCCTGTTGACCTTCAGGATGCTCCGCCGGGGAAGACGTACGTGCGCCCCGCGTTTTGCAGGAGAACTTTGAAGTGGGGACATTGCTCACTAGTGGCCAGACATCCTGGTGCTCGTAAGACGTTTCTCCTTATCTCTAGGTTCTATTGGTCGCCGGACCTCACTAAGGACGTCAGGGAATTCGTTGAGTCCTGCATCACTTGTGGTCGCAACAAGACGCCTCGTCACAAATCGGCTGGACTCTTGCAACCCCTGCCCATTCCTACTAATCCTTGGTCTCACGTGGAAATGGACTTCATAACCGATCTCCCCCACTCATCTGGTAACACCGTCACTGATCGGTTTTCGAAAATGGCGCATTTTGTTCCGTTGCCAGGCTTACCATCTGCCCCGCGCCTGGCCAACTTATTTTTTCAGCACATCTTCCGGTTGCACGGGCTTCCCCTGCATATCGTCTCAGATCGGGGGGTACAGTTCATTTCTAAATTTTGGAGGGGCCCTCTGTTACCAGCTACAGGTGAATCTGGATTTCTCCTAGGCCTACCATCCACAGATGAATGGTCAGGTAAAAAGAGTCAACTAGGTCCTAGGGAATTACTCGCGCCACTTCTTTTTGGCCCGTCAGGATGACTGGTTCAGCCTGCTTCCGTGGGCGGAATTTTCTTACAATTCCCTAGACTCGGAGTCCGCAGGTGCTTCTCCGTTCTACATTGTGTATGGCCAGCACCCTCGCCCACCACTCCCGCTGACATCCCTGTCTGAGGTTCCTGCAGCGGATGCGTTGGTCCGAGACATGGAAGCCATTTGGAACCTGACACGCCAGTCCCTGCTTTGGCGCGCATGAAGACTCAGGTAGACAAGAGAAGGAGGCCTCCTCCAGTTTTTTCCCCGGGTGACAAGGTGTGGTTGTCAGCCAGATATGTCCGCATCAAGATCGCTAGTTACAAACTGGGACCCCGCTACGTTGGACCATTTGAAGTGCTCAAACACTTAAACCCGGTGGCCAATAAACTCCGGCTCCCGCCTACTATGCGCATCCCAAACTCCTTTCATGTCTCCGTATTGAAACCTCTGGTCCTGAATCGCTTTTCTCGGAAGGTGTTCCCTCCAACCCCTAAAGCTGTCGCCACCAACGTCTTTTTGGTAAAGGAGATCCTGGATTTGAAGTCGATCAGAGGGAGACAGCATTTTCCTCATCGATTGGAAGGGGTTCAGGCCAGAAGAAAGGTCATGGGAGCCGGAGGATAACATTCTGGACCGTGAGTTAGTGTGGAAGGTCCTCCGGGCCAGAAAAAGGGCGAGGCCAACGGGGATGGGGGTACTGTCACAAATGGCGCTGCAGGCCGTGGGGCAGGTTGCGGGTGCATCCGTGTTCCTGTTTGCTCCCCTGCTCCGGAAGCAAGTGGCCCGGCGGTCCGTGTACCGGGCCGTGGGCGCACTCGCTCCCCGGAGCACGTATGCTCACCCGACCGCGCTCCTGCCTTCTCGCGTCCTCTTGCCGGCCGCTGCGCGTGCCCCTGCTTCCTTTGCCGGCCGCTGACCCTATATAACGGTTCCACCTCCAACAGCTCTGCCGGATCTTTAGTGCTTTCTGTCTATGGTGAAAGCATGTGGAAGCCTAGTTTATGTCTCCCGTGTACCGAACCCCTTGCTACGTTTTTCCATCCGTGAACCTTTGCTGCCTGGCCCGACCTTCTCGCCTGTCTCCGACTTCGAGCTAGCCCGACGATTTGGTACCTCACTGCAACTCGGCTTCCTCCGCAAGCTAGTCGCGTCATGGGTAGCGCCACAGCAAGTCCATCCTGCCTTGCGGCGGGCTCTGGTGAATACCGGGACCCACTTAGACTACACTCCCTGGCGTGGCTTGTACCACCGCTTGTGGGGGTCTAGTGGATATGTTACAGACAGACATGTCATCATTTCTGGAAAAATCTCATAAGGCTATGTCTACACTCCAGTGGACAAAAGATTACCTGAAAACCAAATCCTAAACTCGTTCATAAAACGTCAAAAGCTGCTGAAAAAATGTCCGTTTTTTGTAGTGATTTAAGTTTTTTTATGCATAAATCAAGCCATTGGATGTAACTGCACCCTACAAAGTGGATATAAAGCACATTATTGCATTTCTATGTAATCTTGTAGTCGTTTTACGGATTTTGGCACTAGTAAAGATCTCTCTCATTTGGCGCTAAAATCTGTTTTTTTTTTACTAATTTTGGTGCTAAGAAAATTATCTTGCATTTGTCTATAGATTGGGGAAATTTCTTGCTTGATGCTTTTAACAGAGTCAGGAGATACTTACTAGCTTCATGACATCAGAGTTTTAAAAAAGACTGACTCAGTCCACTGACTTTATAGAAGAGTTTTTAGTCATGCTGTGTGACCTGGGAAGAAGTCAGTGTGCAGTTAGGAGGAGAGGGAGAGCTGTGACTATCTCCTATTGTGACTGGTGGATCCTGTGTTATCTATACACATTGGTGTCACCTCTCAGATTGACCCTGCTTGTGATGATAATGAGCGGGACTACTGAAAATCTCTCTCTACAGAACAGGAAGTGTCAGATATTATTAGGCCTAGGGGTTGAAGTGAAAACTGCAGGACTTACAATAATAATAATAATAATAATACTAATAATAATAATACTACATAATATAATTGGTATAGCTACATCCATAAAAGTCTGATTTATTGAAATTTAAGATAATTTATCTCGTACAGTGAATACCATAGAAGTAAAAAAAAATTCCCTATGCCGAAATTGTGTTTCTTTGGTCATTTAGTATTCCTAAAAAATTGGAATTAAAAGTTATCAAAAAGTTATATGTATCCCAAAATGGTGCTAATAAAAAATACACACAGCCAACAACAATGAGCCCTAACTTAGGTTCATAGATTGGAAAACAATAAAGTTATTGGACATAGAAAATTGAGCTTCAGCAAGGGGTTAAGTAAGAAAATCCAGCCTAGTTGAAAAGTTTTGCTAGGGCAAACTAGAAGCCCTACAAAGGGCTCCATTGTGGCACAAGTTATCATCCTCCCAATGTATTTTATTAGAGACCTCATAGCTCTAAGGCTATGTTCACACGGCTTAAAATTGTATGTATTTCAGTCCATAATTACGCGCCGGAGTGCGCAAATTACGGCTGAATACGTCCAAGTCATTACGGTAATCCACAGTTCTCATAGAGAATTATGGATTACGTCTCCTCTCCCTGCTCGGCGAATACGCCGAGGGGAGAGATAAGTGACATGTGAATTACCAGCGGCGTATACAACGCCCCGGTAATGAATGTCTATGGGCGGCGAGGAAGGCCGGCCCCCCGCTCCTGCCCCGCCCCCCGTCCACATGCCGTAATTGCGGGGCATAATTACGCCCTGCAAATACACCGTGTGAACCTAGCCTAAGGGTATGTTCATATGGCTAATTGCAGGGTTTACAGTACGCCCCGCAATTACGCTGGATGTTCGGGAGCTCGCGTACTCCCGTGGCACGGGGGGCGGCAGCGCACCGGACCCATAGACTGTCACTACATAGACTTGTCAATTATCTCCCCGCTCGTACAATACGATTGTATTGTACGCCCGGAGAGAGGAGGCGTAATCCATCGTTCTCTATGAAAAAACTGGGGGATTACTGTAATGATTGGGGTGCATTTCGCTCGTATTAGAGTGCAGTACGCTCTCAATAAGAGGTGAAATGTGTCATAAAATAAGCCGTGTGAACTCCCTAAACCCAAAACCAGGATAGCATCTGCATAAAGGGTGCCATGTTGTATCCATGTTTGCTGGCATTTAATCCAGGTACACCACATATATACTATGAAATAAATTAGCTTTATATGAAATTGCCCCTAGAATGGAGTGTGATATAGGAATAGGACTGAGAACTGTGTATAACTATAGTCCCTGTACAACACTTTGGAATATGTTAGCACTATAAACATAATAAGGAAAAAATAAGGGAACATTTCTGTAAATCCGATTTATTTTTTTATTTCCACCTACACAGACCCCGCATAAGAGGAGTTGGCCCTTTAATTCAACCTCATCACCATGGTCACCTTGCTGGGTTCCAATGTCCCAATCATCGTCCTGGTAACCCTAGAATTCTCCAACCAAGAAGCATCCGGAAGCATCTCCAGAGCGGCGCTCCTCAACGATTTCTTCTCCCAAAGTTCCCCATCACTCCTCCATTATGGGGCCCGGTAGGGTCCCTGAGCTTCAGTAGAATTTATTCTCATCAATGATTGTACTATTGCAGCAGATGTGCCTTGATCTGAAACAATTTGATCATCACCATTGACCAGTCTGATTGCCACCCTGTTGACCTCATGGTTAGATCTCTACAGCAGGGGGTGCTGTGCCCGGTGAAGGAGGAAGAGTTGGTGCAGGATTCAGATAAATCTGCTTGGCAGAGGATGGCAGTTGGCACAAGGGCTTGGCAGTTATGGTCACCTGGGGCCCTGGGGAAGCGGGGGCATAGGTGGAAAACTCCTTCATCTCAGTGAAGCCCCTGTATGGGGTTTTGGTGCTGTTCTGGCATTTCTAAATGATTAGTATATGGGGCTGCGGTCTGTTGCGGCTCCTGATTATCCCCTCTGTAACACAATCGTGAGGCGCTGCTCAGTTGCCCTGGCTGCCATGTTAGTATACCTATTACACCCTGCCACTGTCAGGGGGTAATACTTTTATTAATAAAAAAGCCTCTATACAGCAAAACGTCAGTGCTGCTTACAGAGGACAAGCATGTTCATGTCAACAAGAAGACTAAGGGCCACATGAATGAAAACTGTCTAGGTCTAACACTTTCTTTGTTGCCTTTAGCAACCAGAGTTCATTTCATACTGTGCTTTGAAAAAAATGAAAGGGTTATTGGTTGCTATGGGCAACAAGGAAAGTCTTAGACCGTTTTCATACATGTCCCCTGTAGGGGGGTCAGCCAAGGCAGGCACGTTTAGCAGGTTTGTCAGTTCCCCGAATTTAAAGATTTATTTGGAAGTCCATAAACTTGCAAAACAAAAATACAGCTTTTCTCATCATGTAAATGCACGTGGCAAAAATAAAACTCCTTTCTTCAGGCGGTAGATCAGCAAACATTTAAACGTGGAGTTCACCCACTAGTTAGCTCAGGTCCTCAAGGCCTACACAGCCTCAAGTTCGGCAGCACCAGCTTCTGTTTTCAGGTCCAGATGCACCCTCCCGATGACCTGAACCTTTTATCTGGTGGTAAGGCCTGGGCTGGAGTATTGGAGCGACCGTCCCACACAGGCTCTTGGGGCGCTCTATAAAAAACCCAACCCGGACTACAAACGGAAAAACTGCTCAGCAGCAATAATTGTTGTTGGCACCATAGAAGTGGGTTTTTTATATCACCGAGGCCGGCCACCTTGGTGATAAATACCTCCCATCTATGACAGTACCTCGAACCCTTCTACATACCCCCCCCCTCTGCCCAAAGCCGAGGGGTTGGGCATCTTCTGTTACCATACAATGTACCCTCGAAAGGGCATCTGCATTACAATGCATTTTGCCTGTCCTGTGTTCCACTGAGATCCCGGAAAACTTGTAAGGTAAGAACCTGGTTATCAAACATGTTCCCCCTTTCTCTCCCCGCTTCCCTTTCAAGGGAGCTAGTCGATACTAAAACTTGAACTTCCCTTTCCTAACAGGTAGTATCGCAGGGAGTCTAAGGCCCACTTGATTGTAGGGCACTCCTTTTTATTATAGAATAATTCTTCCACAGGGGGTAATTTTTTTGGCTGAGGTAAAACTACCGGATGTTCTTCCCATTAATCTCTTGGGACATGACAGCCCCCCAAACCCCCATTTTGAGGCATCCGTCTAAACGATGAACTCTCTAGAAAAGTCAGGGGCTACTAGCACAGGCTGCTTACACAGGGCTAACTTCAGCTCCTGAAAGCCCGTTCAGCTTCCGGGGACCATTCACCATGGCTGATTTTGTGCCTTTAGTAAGGTCAGTCAGGGGCACAGCAATTGTAGGGAACACAAAATAAAGACATTTTCCAAATATATTGCTTTGTTCCTCTGTTTTCCCTAAGGAGATATAAGTGAATTTATGACCTCCCTGGTTATTTCAGTTCCCTCAGTAACCAACCTATAAACAATTCTCCCCCCTGCTGTTTGTTCAATGAGATAACAGTGAGTGATGTCATCACACAGGTCAAAAGGGAGTGTCCTGTGCTGTCAGCAGTAAAAAGCTTGATTTATGTAAAATAACAGAACTGTAATTAGGGCTTTTGTTTTGGGGATCAGTAAAAGTCCTGTGTAGTTGAGAAGCTAATCTGTAATTAGCATCTGAAAACACAGCAGGGCACAGAGCTGTACAAGCAGGGAGCTTATGCAAATGAGTCAGTCTGAACCAGGAAGTGACAGAGTATTTCATTCATGCATTCTCTGAAACTCTGAAGGGAGACAACATGGAGCAGCAATAAAATGTCCTTCAGGCATATTACATTGCATATATAAGAACAGAGGCACTAACACAGATTGCGGAAATAACATATGCATACACTATATTTAACAAAAGTGGTTGTATTAGTTCAAATAATACTAGAGCACATAGAAATATGAGCCAGAGTGTGGTATGAATTCAAACGATATAATATATAACTAGAGATATAGAGAACATACCAACATTATGCCAGCTACCATTATTTAGATTAAATCCTGGTGAGATTCGATATCTGTCGCTAAAACTAAACAGACATTATTATATTAACATTGTATGGAGCATTTAAACTAATTAGAAACTTCAATTTTCGATAAGAAACAAATACTAACTAGGTGAAGGGAGGAGGAAAGGAGGGGTAGGAATGACGGGGGGGACTGACCACACCGGTATATCCCGGAGTTCGAGATGGTCCTGGAGCGATTAAGTTTATAGAAAGTGGTTATCATTCATCCATGGTTGCCAAAGTGAAAAGAATTTAAAAGCCTCTCTAAAAGACAGCATTTTTTCATACATACAATTAGTGGAAACTATTTCTGAGACGTCTAACTTTGAGGGAGGGCTTGGAGATTTCCATTTCCTCGTGATAGCCAGCTTAACCGCATGAAGAATGTGACACACAACTGTCCTGTTTAAAAGCGGGATTTTGTGTATGTCAATTAAAAACAGGGCAAATTCTGGGGATTCTGGGCACTGCATTTGGGCGAATTTAGAGACATCGTTAAGATTTTTTTCCCAAAAATTTGCCCTCAGAAAGGGGGCATTTCCAAAAATATGTAATAGAGATCCCTGATTAATCCTCGCCAGCAGAGTGGAGAAACGGGCTGGGTAAATAAAAGATAGACGAAGAGGGGTGTAATACCATCTGGTTCTTTAAAGCTGGTTGAAGCTGAAGATTTATGAGCCCAATGAAGTGCTACCGTCCATTGATGGTCTGAAAATAATATCCTCAGTTTTAACAAAATCAAAATTGTTGGTCATTAAATTGTATATCATTCTAGAACTCTTTTGGGACTTAGGAAGTTTTTGGTTTAAAAAAGACAGAATTGGATTTAGGATCTTGAAGGTTGGAATAGAATTGTGTTGTTTTTTTTAAAAAAAATGGGTGATTTGATTGTATTGCAGAAAATCTTTATCAGGTAAATTAGAATGAGATTGAAGAAAGTAAAAGGAATGTAACGTGTTATCGGTGAACAAATCTTGAATAAGAGTTATACCTTGTATTTCCCAGCTAGTAAGTGATATGTGGGGAAGATTGAAAGATAAAATTTGGATCAGGAGAATTTTGGAAGCAATTGTTGAGAAGAGGTCCGGGTGTACCAAATCCCAATATTTCATAGAAGTTATGATCGGTAGGGAGGGAGTGGGAGGCCTGAAGTAGTTTGGAGGCAGATGGATTAAGTAGCCAAGCTTTCAAAGAGGTAATATTCAAAAGACCGGCTTCCATAAAGTCCATAGTTTTATTGTCGGATGGGACCCCAATGCTGCAGCTGGTCAATAGTGACCGCAATGTGGTAGGCTTTTAATAAAGGGAGTCTCAGACCTCCATACCGTTCACATTTATGCATAATGGACGATTTTATGCGGGGACGTTTTAATTTCCAGATAAATTTATTCATCTGTGATTGGAATAATGAAAACAGCGAGTTCGAAATAGGTATAGGTAATGTTCTCAAAAAGTATAGAATTTTTGGAAGTATTGTCCCTTTTTTAAGGATTAATTTGCCTAGCCATGAATTATCTATTTTAAGATTCTGTCTAATTCTTTTTGTAAGTCGTTATAAAAGGGGAATGAGATTGGGTTTTTTTCTAGGTTGGAGCATTTTTTGGTGAGATGAATACCTAAGTAAGGGCGCGACTGAGTTTGCCATTGGAATGGGAAAGAGGTTTTTAATGTTGTAGATTCATAAGGGCTAAGGTAGAAATCGAAGTATAGGTCCTTTAAACCCGAATCTTTCCAGTATCATGTGTGCAAATGTCCAATGAATCCTATCAAAAACCTTCTCTGCATCTAAGGATAGAAGCAGAGCAGGCAATCTAAGGTTTTCAATGTGTTGTATGATATTGAGTAATCTTCGAGTAGCATCCGGGGCCTGACGACCTTTAATAAATCCCACCTGGTCGGCTCTAATCAAGCTAGGTAAGATATCTACCAAGCGGTTCACAATAATTTTAGCAAACAGTTTGGTGTCGGGATTTAACAACGAAATGGGTCTAAAATTAGCTGGAGCATCAGGAGATTTCCCCGGTTTAGAAATCGTAACTATAGTAGCTTGTAGCATTTCTGGTGGTAATGTTCCCTTTGACATAGCTGAGTTACAAAGATCAACCAGGTGGGGATTTAACCCCTTAAGGACCCAGCCTGTTTTGACCTTCCTGACACAGCCGTATTTTTTTAAATCCGGCATGTGCCACTTTATGTGAGAATAACTTTTTGACACTACCTAATCCATTGATTCAGAAAATTGTTTTCTCGTGACACATTGTGCTTTAAGTTAGAAAAGAAATTTTGATCCATGCAATCCTTGCCTTGTTTGTCAAAAATATCAAAATTTCATGAAAATTTGAAAAAAATTGTCATTTTGAAAGTTCCAAAATTTCTGTGTGCAAGACAGATAATTATTCACCACAAAATAGTTTAATAACTAGCATCTATCATATGTCTACTATAGGTTGGCATACATTTTTTATGTTTTTTTTTTTTACGACATTAGAGGGCTTAGAAATTCAGTAGTAATTTCTCACATTTTCAAGAAAATTTGCAATATACATTTTTTTAGGGACCAGTCCAGTTCTGAGTGGCTTTGAGGGGCCTGCATGTTAGATACCCCTAAATGACTCCATATAAGAAACTAGACCCCTTGAAGTATTTAACAACAGTGTTTAGGAAGTTTGATAACCCTTTGGGTATTTCACAGAAATTAAAGCAAAGGGGAGGTGAAATTTCAAAATTTCACTATTTTTGCAGATTTTCAATATTATATCCATTAAATTCACTGGAATACGGTAAAGGGTACCAGGTAAATGCAACATAATATCAATTCCCCCAGGTCTGCCGTTTTTAGAGATATCCCATATGTGGCCCTAGTTCATTATTTGGCTCAACCATAAGCCCCAGAATAGGAGGAGCACCTACTGAACTCTGGGGTCTCTTTTTCAATACGATTTTATTTAGGTGCCATTTCAGGTTTGAGGACACCCTAAGGTGCTAAAACTTAATAAACACCCCTAAAAAGACCCCATATTGGAAACTACACCCCTAAAGGAATATATTCAGGGGTGCAGTGAGTATATAGACCCCACAGGTGATTCACAAATTTTTTTTTAGCATTAGGCTGTGAAAATTAAAAAAAATTTTTTTTCCAACAATCTGCAATTTTAGCTTAAAATGTTTCATATTTACATGGAATTCTGGAAAAAAGAACCCCAAAATTTTGTTACGCACATTCTTCCAAGTTCGGCAATACCTTACATGTGGGTGTAAACTGCTGTTTTGGCGCATGGCCGGGCTTACAAGGGAGGGAGCGCTATTTGGCTTTTGGAACGCAGATTTTGGTGGGGCCATGTCACATTTGCAAACCCCCCCAAAGTAGAAAGAACAGGTGAAACCTTCCAGAAGTGGCCCCATTTTGGATTTGACACCCCTCAGGGATCTTATCTAGGGGTGTGTTGCGCATTTTGGATGCACAGGTGTTCCATAGTTTTTTTTAGCATTGGGCCATAAAATTGGTGGGGAAAAAATCCAACTCCATTGTTTTTTGGGTTTCAATTTCACAGCATTCACCGTGCAGTGTAAATTACGTGATAACTTTACTATGGAGGTCGGTACAGTTACATTGATATAGATTTTATATAGTTTTTTCTGTTTTATTACTTTTACACAATAGAAATAGGTCTATAAAAAATTGCATTTTTATGTTGTCCTATTCTGACAGCCATAACTTTTTTATTTTGCTGTTTGTAGAGCTGTGTATGGGCTTGTTTTTTGCGGGATGAGTTGATGTTTTTATTGGTACCATTATGGGGTCCCTATGACACTAGCTTTAAGGGGAATTTTTTAACAAAAACGCAATTTGGGTATGTTTTTTATTTTTTTTTTTTTAAGGGGTCATTTTGGTAAAATGACAGGCTAGTTTACTAAAAGGGTTGAAGATTACAACCCCAATTTTTGATATTTTTTTGGTTTTTACGCTTTTATACAAGAAAAACATTTTTTATTCAAACCAAAAAAAACTCGTTTTTGCTGCCATAGCTGAGATCAAGATTTGATTTTCCGTGTTTGCAGCTGTATGGGGGTTTTTTTTTGGGGATTGATTGATTTTTTTATTAGTATAATTTTTGGGGGGAAAAGTTTTTGATCGCTTTTAAATCCATTTTTTGGAAGGCAGGGTGAAGAAAATACTGCAAAACCAGTAGTGTTTTTTATTTTTATTTTTAAAACAGCGCTCACGTGCAGTACGTGATAAGTTAGCTTACCTTTGGGTCGATACGATTATGGCGATATCCTGTTTATATAGTTTTTTTTTAGTTTAAGCCTTTAAAAAAAAAAGAAGTGGTTTTAGTGTGTAAAACAAATTTATACATCGCTGTCTTCTGAGAGCCATAATTTTTAATTTTTCCGTATGCAGAGCTTTTGTAAGGACTTTTTTTTTTGCGGGAATGAACTGAATTTTAATTGTTACACTTTGGCATTTTTAGGAGTTTTTGATCGCTTTTTATTCCATTTTATGTGCTGCGGTAATGAAAAAAAAATCTTAATAATGTGATTTGTTTTTTTTGTTTTGCTTTTTTACGGCGTTCAGCGTACGGGTTTTAAATTTCATGATAGATTTATAGGCAGATCGTTACGCAGGCGGCGTACCAAATATGGGTACTTTATTTATTTTTTTTTTCTTTTTGGGGCGATTGGCGTTTGTAAAGGGGAAAAGGGCGGTGTACGTGTTTTTATTTTATTTTTCGTGTTTGTGGTTTTACATGTTTTCACTTTTTTTTTACTTTTTTAAATTTCACTTTTTTTACTTTCCCACAGGGGATTTGAATGAGAGATCTTCAGATCCCTCATTCAATAGGAATCGTACATAGCTTGTTGCTAATGGCTGGTTTCCTATGGTAACTGTCAGTCACGATGCCGGCCATGCCCAACAGGGCACGGCCAGGCACGTGACGTCACAGACAACCCGGAAGGCATTCTTTGCCTTCTGTGCTGTCTGTCAGCACACAGCAGCCGACAGAGGCGCAGGAGAAGCGATCTCCTCCTGCGTCTCCCTTAGTATTGGACCCGATCGTCGCGGGTGCCCCCCCCCACCCCCGGGAGCGATCTCAGGTCGGGGCCAGATGCTGCGGGATGTCAGCTGTAATGTACAGCTGACAAACCCCGGCGATCGCGCGAACTCTGCATTAGAGTTGCGCGATAATCCGGACGTATGCATACGTCCAGGTGCGTTAACCCCCAAACGACCTGGACGTATGCATACGTCTAAGGTCGTTAAGGGGTTAATATTGAAGAAAAATTCTGAAGATATTCATTAGAGAATCCGTCAGGACCCGGGGCTTTATTTCTAGAAGGGAATATCTGTACGGGATTTTTCTTCTAAAGAGAAAAGGAACAATTCATTTTATCCAAGAGATTCGGAGGTAAAGAGGGGAGTTGAAGGAAGGATAAGAAGTTCTGGATATCGGACACCAAAGGGGGCGAAATGGAAGGGTCATCCTTTAAATTGTATAGTTTAGTGTAAAAATCGCTGAATGCGTATGCAATGGATTGTGGATGTGTAATTTTATGGGAGCCGTCTGGTGATGTGAGAAAAGGATTATTAGATTTATGGCGTAGCAAGGCTATTTTATTGGCCATTAATTTAGAAGGCTTGTTTAAAGACTTATTTAAAAGGTTACTCGTATAAATTTTTTGGGTTTTGGGGGTCAAAGTTCGCCAGAAAGGAGGCTTGTCTACTTTGTACAGTTCAGGTTATTGGCCTGGGTTGTGTTTCATTTTCGTTTAGATTCCAGATTAGATAGGGTATTTACCAGCTTTTCCCATTTTTCAAGTTTTAATTTCTTGGCTTTAAAAGATATTGTATTAAAATGCCTCTAATGTAGGCTTTATGAGCGTTCCAGAGGACAAATGGTCTGAAAACCCAAAGGGTGATTCAGCGCCGAAATATTGGGTAAGATGATTTAGGGATTATCTGTGATACCAGGATCAGATAAAATCCTAAAGTTATTCTTCCCGGAAAAGGGGGCTGGGCCCCAATGTGGCCCGTTTTTATAGATAAAATGATAAGGAGCGTGATCGGACCAAGATATGATACCAATATCGCACTTCACAAAACTCTGTAGGACCCACTTATCCACCAGGGAAAAAATATCAATTCGAGAATAAGACTGGTGTCTGGCCGAATAGTATTTGAATCCCTTTCCGATGCATGGAGACAATGCCAAAGCATCATATAAGGAGGTCTTAAACCCAGGATGAAGGCACTTGTGAACCAACCGCTGTCTGAAGAGGAGTCCACAGTGGTTTTCTGAGACTAAGTTGAATCCCACAGATGATGAGGGTCCCCTTTAGAAATCTTTTGAGCTTTCCTATAGGTTTTATTTATGAATCTAATTTGTCTGGGATTGGGGGCGTATAAATTTACTATGGTATATTTTATATTGTTAATTTCACATACTAGTATTATAAACCTACCCTTTGGATCAATTATTTGGTCAATTGATCGAAACGCCAATGTGTCCCTGATAGCTATTGCAACTCCTGCTTTTTTCTTATCTAAACAAGAAAAAACAATTTGAGGAAATTGTCTATGGTGTCGCAAGAAAGCAAATGTGTCTCTTGAATACACAAGATGTCTGAATGTAATTTGGTAGCTTCTTTCCAGACCATGGAACGTTTAAAAGGACTATTTAGGCCTCTAAAGTTTAATGAGACAAAAGTGAGCCCATGGGTAGTGAGGGG
>JAODAL010037176.1:0-40751 GCA_025379985.1 Phyllomedusa bahiana | reverse complement strand
AGGGACATTTCCCCTCTTTATATTTGGGGGTTATTCTGGGGGGGGGAAAAAATTTAAAGTCCATGAGGTTAAGGGAGATGTTTTGGGATGGCGGGTATTTCTAGGCGGGGAATTTTTATACTGGAAGGCCCCCCTTTTGTTGGGGGGGGTGGACCCGGGAAGCCCCCCAGGGGGAAAGGCCCTGGGGAGGGGAGGTTAACGGGGGGCCCCATTTTCCCCCTCTTCTGTTTGCCCCTATGTGGGGGGGGCCCAGGTTTATTAGGGACCAGGAAGCTCTGTGGGGGATGAGTTTTACCCCTCCCTGGGGCCCACATTTCAAAATTTAGTTTTGGACCTTTGTGGGGGGGAAAGGGGAATTTTTTTGGGTTCGGGGTGGGCCCGGGGAATGAGCGGGTTACCCCCGGGCCTAAGGGGCCCCAATTCTTTTATATTGGTTTTTGGCCCCTTTGGGGGTGAGGAGCGTTTTAAAAGGGCCTCAGTGTAGGTTGGGTTTAGCTGTTCCCTTTCTAGGGGCCCATTCTCCTATTTTCCGGGTTTTGGGGGCCCCTCTGTGGTGAGGAGCAGTGTTATACCCTCAGTTTTGGGTCTGGAGGGAGGCCGTTACCCCGGCCTGGGGCCCCACATTTCTCTATATCGGGTTATGGCCCCTCTGTGGTGGGAGAAATTTATGGGATCAGTGTGGGGTTGGGAGGGAGGCCCTTTTTATCCCTCGGGGGCCAAATTCTTCTTTATTTTGGTTATGGCCTTCTGGGGTTTGGGGAAAGCATTTTTTTATACCCTCGGGTGTAGGCCCGGGGGTGAGCTGTTTCACGGGCCTGGGGGCCCAAATTTTCCCCCTTAAATTTTTGGGTTTTAGGGCCCCCTCTTGGTGGGGAGCTGTGTTTTGCCTAAGTGTTTGGGGGGGGAATGAGTGTTACCCCCGGCCCCCAGGGCCAAATTCTTTTTCGGGTTTAAGGGCCCTCTTGGAAAAAGGGAGCATTTTGTTATACCCCTCAGGTAGGTCTGGGATTTTGTGTTAACCTCAGGGGCCACTTTATTCTTATCTGGTTAGGGCCCCCCCCGGGGGTTGGGGGGAAATGTTTTGCCTCAGTTTGGGTTGGGATGGCTGTTACCCCCAGTTCGGGGGCCAAATTCTCTTAATTGGATGGCCCCCCCCTGTGGTGAGGAGCAGGTTTTAACCCTCAGTGAAAGGTCTGGGGGGGCAAAAACCTGGGGCCTGGGGGGGCCACTTTTCTCTTATTTTTGGGTTTTGGGG
The DNA here is from genome assembly GCA_025379985.1 of Phyllomedusa bahiana. Classification (NCBI taxonomy): domain Eukaryota; kingdom Metazoa; phylum Chordata; class Amphibia; order Anura; family Hylidae; genus Phyllomedusa; species Phyllomedusa bahiana. The sequence continues at coordinate 39,496 of JAODAL010037176.1, read as the reverse complement.
GCCCCTTTGTGGTGAGGAGCAGTGTTATAGCCTCAGTGTAGTTTGGGAGGAAACCGGACTGGCTACCCGGGCCTCGGGGAAATAATTTTTATATTGGTTAGGGCCCCCTTCGTGGTGAGGGAAATTTATAGCCTCAGTGTAGGTCTGGGATGAGCTGTTACCTCAGGGGCCACATTCTCTCTATATCTGGTTATGGCCTCTCTGTGGTGAGGGAAAGTGTTTTAGCCTCGTGTAGGCCCTTGGGATGAGCTGCTACCTCCGGCCTCAGGGGCCACATTCTCTCTATATCTGGTTATCGCCCCTCTGTGGTGGGAAAGCGTGTTATACCCTTCAGTTTTAAGGTTTGGGATGAGTGTTCCCTCCCCCTTTGGGGGGCCCCACATTCCCCAAATTCTTTTTTATGCCCCCCTTTTTTTTGGGAGCAGTGTTTTAGTCAGTGTGGGTTGGGTTTTAAGGGCTGTTCCCTCAGTTCAGGGGCCCAAATTTTTTTCTCTATATTGGCTATGGCCCCCTCTGGGGTTGAGGAGAAAGTGTTATAACTCAGTTTTGGGTCGGGAGGGAGATGTTTACCCCCGGGCCTCAGGGGCCACATTCTCTCTATATTTTGTTATGGCCCCTCTGTGGTGAGGAGCAGTGTTAAATACCCTCATTTGTGGGTTCTGGGCAGGGAGCTTTTACCCCCCGGCCCTTCGGGGGGCCACATTCTTTATATCGGGTTTTAGGGGCCTCTCTGTGGTGAGGAGCCGGGTTTTTTATAGCCTCGTGTGGGTCGGGGTTTGGCTGTTACTAAAGGGGGCTACATTCTTCTATTTTTGGGTTTATGGCCCTTGTGGTGGGAGCGTTTTTTTGTTCAGTGTTAGGTCTGGGATGGGTTGAGTTTGTACCCCCGGCCCTCAGGGGGCCACATTCTCTTATTCTGGTTATGGGCTCTGTGGGAGGGAAAGTGTTTTTAGCTTCAGTGTGGGTTTCGGGGATGACTTTTTTAAACTCGGGGGCCACATTCTTCTGTTTTTTTGGGGCCCCCCCGGGGGGTTGATCAGAAGTTTTACCCCCAGTGTAGGTCGGGGGAGGGATGAATGTTCCCCCGGACTAGGGGCCCTTTCTCTATACGGGGTTTGGGCCCCTTGGGGGTGAGGAGCGTGTTTTTAGCCCCCAAGTGTAGGTTGGTTGAGCTGTTTCCCTCGGGCCCCCAAATTCTCTCTCTATCGGGTTTTATGGCCCCCTTGTGGTGGGGGAGCGTGTTTTTGCTCAGTTTTAGGTTGGGATGGAGTGTTACCTCGGGGGCCCAAAATTCTTTTATTGGAAGGGGCCCCCTCTGTGGTGAGGAGCGTGTTAAAAACCTCAGTGTGGTCTGGGGATTTGCTTTTTTAAATCAGGGGCCACATTCTCTCTATATCTGGTTATGGCCTCTCTGTGGTGAGGAGCAGTGTTATTGCCCGGGTTGTGGGTTGGGATGACCCTTTTTTCTTCCCCAGGGGGCACTTCTCTCTAATCTGGTTTTTTGGCCCCTTTGGGGTTTGAGGACCCTTGTTTTTGCTCAGTTTTGTTGGGGATGGCTGTTACCTCAGGGGCCCAATTTCTCTATATCGGTTAGGGCCCCTCGGGTGGTGGGAGAAGTGTTTTTGGCACAGTGTGGGTCTGGGATGAGTGTTCCCTCGGGGGCCAAAATTCTTCTATTTTGGGTTTAGGGCCCCCTTTTGGGGGTGGGGAAAGCGTGTTTGCCTCAGGTGGGTCGGGATAAAGTTTTTAATCAGGGGCCCCCTTTCTCTAAAAATCGGGTTTAGGGGCCCCTCGTGGGGGAGGAGAAATGTTTTTTCCTTTTGTGGTCTGGGTGGGGGGCTGTTCCCTTCCTCAGGGGAACTTTCCTCTTTATTGGTTAGGGCCCCCTTTTGTGCTGAAAAAGCATTTGTTATAGCCTCAGGGTAGGTTGGGTGAGTGTTCCCTTTCGGGGAAACTTTCCCCTCTATTTTGGTTAGGGGCCCTGTGGTGAGGGGGAAATTGTTATGGGCCTCAGTGTAGGTTTGGGAAGTTTACTCCTATCCCAGGGGGCCACATTCTTTATATTTGGTTTTAGGGCCCCCCTCTGTGATGGGGGGCCAGTTTTTATAGCCTCAGTTTAGGTTGGGATGAAACAGCTTCCCCTCGGGGGGCCCCAAAATTCTCTCTATATTGGTTATCCCCCCTCTGGGTGGGGAAAGCAGTGTTATAGCCTCAGTGTGGGTTGGGGGTGACCCGACCCCCCTGGGGGCCACATTTTTCCCCTATTTTGGGTTTTTTGGCCTTTTGTGGTGGGAGAATTTTAAATCCCCCTCAGTGTGGTTGGGAATGAGCGGTTAACCCCCCGGGGGGGGCCACATTCTTTCTATTTGGTTTAGGGCCCCTGGGGTAAAGGGGGGGGGGGCAGTTTTATTCTCGGGGTTTTGGGTTTTGGGGAAATACAGTTTGTTTCAGGGGCCACTTTTTCACCTTATATCTGGTTATCCGCCTTTCTGGGGGTGGGGGGAGCTGTTTTTAAAAGGCTCAGTGAAAGGTTTGGGGGTTGAGTTGTTCCCTTTCCGGCCCAAGGGGGCCACATTTCTCATTTGGTTTTTAGGGCCCCCTCTGTGGTGAGGAGCGTGTTATCCCCTAGTGTAGGTCTGGGTTTTTGGCTGTTACCCCCACCCTCAGGGGGGCCACTTTCCCTCTTTTTAAAATCGGGTTATGACCCATCTGTTTTTGGGGGGAGCAGTGTTTTTTAGGGTTACGTTTTAGGTTTTGGGTTTGGTTTTGAGCTGTTACCTCCGGCTCGGGGCCAATTCTCTCTATTTTTGGGTTATGGCCCCTCTGTGGGGAGGAGGAGCAGTGTTAAACCTCGTGTAGGCCCGGGGGGTGAGCTGTTCCCTTTCGGCCCTCAGGGGGGGGGAAATTTCTTTTTTTGGTTTTTGGCCCCCTGTGGTGGGGAGCAGTGTTATGGGGCCTTTCTTTTTGTGGGGTTGGGGGTTTGAAAATTGTTTTACTCGGGGTTAAATTTTTCCTGGGCCAATATAAAAGGGTTATGGCCCCTCTGTGGTGAGGAGCAGTGTTTTGGGATCGGGGTTTTGGGGTTTTGGGATGGGGGCTGTTACCCCCCGGAGGGGCCCACTTTCCCTTCCCCTTATATTTTGGTTTTTATGGCCGTCTGTGGTGAGGAGCGGTTATACCCTTCGGGGTAGGTCTGGGTTTGAGGGGGTTACCTAAAGGGGCCACATCTCTCTTATCGGGATTTGGCCCTCTGTGGTTGAAAGAAGTGTTAACCCCAGTGTGGGTTTTGGGGAGGGAGCTGTTACCTTCCGGCCAAAATTCTTTTCTATTTTTGGGTTTTAGGGCCCCCTTTTGTGGGTGGGGACCCGGGGGGTTTATAGTTTCAGTTGGTCGGGGTTTGGGGTTTTAAACCTCGGGGGCCACTTTCTCTTATCGGGTTTTGGGCCCTCTGGGGTAAAGGGGGCAGGTTTTACCCCTCAGGGTAGGTCTGGGTTTGAGGCTGTTACCTGGGGGCCCACATTCTCTTTTAAAAATTTTGGTTAGGCCCCTTTGGTGAGGGACCCCAGTGTTATACCCTTTTGTAGGTCTGGGATATTTTTAAAACCCGGGGCCCACTTTCTCTCTTTTTTGGGTTATGGGCCCCTCTGTGGTGGGGGAGCATGTTTTACCCTTGTGTGGGTCGGGATGATGTTAAATCAGGGGCCAAATTTTTCTATATCTGGTTAGGGCCCCCTTTTGTGGTAAAGGACCCTTTTTATAGCCTCAGTGTAGTCTGGGAGGGGTTTTTAACCTGGGGGGCCCAAAATTTCTTTTCTTTTCGGGTTATCCCCCCTCGGGTGGTGAGGGGGCAGTTTTAAATGGGCCTTTTTGTGGGTCGGGGAAAGGGGAGGCTGTTACCCCCAAGGGGCCACATTCTTCTTTTCGGGTTTATGGCCCCTTGGTAAAGGGGGCAGTGTTAAAAGGGGCTCAGGGTGGGTCTGGGATGGGGGGCTTTTACCTCGGGGGGGGCCACTTTCCTCTCTATTTTTTTTTTTGGGGGCCCCTTTTGGTGAGGAGCTGTTAAAAGGTCAGTTTTGGGTCGGGGGATGAGTGTTACCCCCAACCCAGGGGCCAATTTCTCTCTATATTTGGTTATGGCCCCTGTGTGGTGAGGAGCAGTGTTATAGCCTCAGTGTAGGTCTGGGATGAGCTGTTACCTCAGGGGCCACATTCTCTCTATATCTGGTTATGGCCCCTCTGTGGTGAGGAGCCATTTGGTTATGGGCCTCAGTGTAGGTTGGGTTTGAAGGCTGTACCCCCGGGGCCCGGGGGGCAATTCTCTCTATTTTTGGTTATGGCCCCTTGTGGTGGAGGGAAGGCAGTGTTTATGGGGCCTCGGTGGGTTTTAGGTTTTGGGGGTGGATAAAACCCTGCTATTCCGGCCTCAGGGGCCCAACATTTCTCTTTATTGGTTTTTGGCCCTCTGTGGGGGGGGAGGAGCAGTGTTATACCCTCAGTGAAAGGTCGGGGGATGACCCCTTTTACCTCGGGGGCCAATTCTCTTTTAAATTTTTTTAGGGCCCCTCTCTGTGGTGAGGAGCAGTGTTATAGGCTCAGTGTAGCTCTGGGATGGATGAGCTGCTACCTCCGGGCCTCAGGGGCCAATTCTTTTAATTGTTTATGGCCCTCTGTGTGAAAAAGCAGTTTTTAAAGCCTCAGGGTAGGTGGGGGAAATAAGCTTTAAAATCGGGAGCCACACCCTTCTCTATATCTGGTTATCCCCCCCTTTTGTGGTAAAGGGGCCCCGTTTTTAAAAGGTCAGTGTGGTTTGGGGATGAGCTGTTACCTCCGGCCTCAGGGGCCACATTCTCTCTATATCTGGTTATGGCCCCTCTGTGGTGAGGAGCAGTGTTATAGCCTCAGTGTAGGTCTGGGATGAGCTGTTACCTCCCCCGGGGGCCACATTCTTCTTTATTTTTTATGGCCCCTTTGTGAGAGGGCATGTTAAGCCTCAGTGAGGTCTGGGTGACTGTTACCCCCCGGGCCCCGGGCCACATTCTTCTATATTGGGGTTATGGCCCCTTTGTAGGAGCATTTTATCCTCAGTGTAGTCTGGGGATGAGTGTTACCTCCCCCTCAGGGGCCACTTTCTCTCCTATATCTGGTTATGGCCCCTCTGTGGTGAGGAGCAGTGTTATAGCCTCAGTGGTCTGGGATGAGCTGTTACCCCCGGGGGCCAAAATTCCCCCTTATATCGGGTTATGGCCCCCTTGGAGGAGCATGTTAAGCCCAGTGTGGGGTCTGGGATGAGCTGTTACCTCAGGGGCCACATTCTCTCTATATCTGGTTATGGCCCCTCTGTGGTGAGGAGCAGTGTTATAGCCTCAGTGTAGGTCTGGGATGAGCTGTTACCTCAGGGGCCACATTCTCTCTAATTGGTATGGCCCCTGGGGTGGGAGCATGTTATACCCTCAGTGTAGGTCGGGAAATGAGTGTTACTCCGGGGCCCCATTTCCTCATACGGTTAATGGCCCCTCTGTGATGAGGAGCAGTGTTATAGCCTCAGTGTAGGTCTGGGATAAGCTGTTACCTCAGGGGCCACATTCTCACTAAATCTGGTTATGGCCCCTCTGTGGTGAGGAGCAGTGTTATAGCCTCAGTGTAGGTCTGGGATGACTTTTATTCCCTCAGGGGCCAATTCCTCTTACGTTTATGCCCCTCTGTGGTGAGGAGCAGTGTTATAGCCTCAGTGTAGGTCTGGGATGAGCTGTTACCTCAGGGGCCACATTCTCTCTATATCTGGTTATGGCCCCTCTGTGGTGAGGAGCAGTGTTATAGCCTCAGTGTAGGTCTGGGATGAGCTGTTACCTCAGGGGCCACATTCTTCCTATATCTGGTTATGGCTCCTCTGTGGTGAGGAGCAGTGTTATAGGCTCAGTGTAGGTCTGGGATGAGCTGTTACCTCAGGGGCCACATTCTACCACTATTCTGGTTTGGCCCCCTCTGTGGCGAGGAGCAGTGTTATAGCCTCAGTGTAGGTCTGGGATGGATGAGCTGCTGCTCTCAGAGCGCGGGACGTGGCAGCCAATCAGAGTGCGGCTTCTATCCCGGTTTCTGCGCAGTCTGATTGAAGCCGCGCTCTGATTGGCTGTAGGGCTCTGCCGCTCACTTCCTATTCATCTCTTTGAGAAGCAGACGCGGAAGAGTCCATTGTATGATCAGCAGGGGGAGCATGGAGCATCCCACTGGCCGTAGAACACCTGAGAACCGGATTAGCATCTTCCCGGCATTCCTCCGGCACATTCTATTTATGGGCGTGTCTTTACGGCCTACGGGGCGTGTTCTTACCTGTTGTTACCACCCAATCTATGTGACCCCTCCCCCTAATCGGCGCCCATGTATTGACCACGCCCACATCCGACTGTCTGCGCCGCCGGCCTGTGTGACATACATGTCACCACTCATTCGGCTCCTCACCTCTCTCCGCCCATCTCGTTGTACCACAGCCAACAGTTCTCTCTTCGAACAGTCTGTACGTCCTGATGCACCGACCCCATCTACTCCATCCCCACTCCCCCTGACCACACCCACAGCTCTGTATCTGCGCCGCAGACCTGATTAATATAAATGACGTAATCGGCTCCTCCCTCTAGTCTCCGCCCAGTCACCCGACCACGCCCACTGGCATTTGTCGGCGCCGCCGACCTGTTTAATATTCATACCGTCCTCGGCTCCTCCCCCGGTACCCTGTCTCCAGCGCCCGCCCCCCTGTGAGAACACGTGTCCCGGTATTCGGCCTGGCAGAGACGAAGCTCACATGGCGGAACACGGAGAGCTGATCCTGGAGGATGGGACGCGATTCACAGGGCTCCAAGATACTCGGGCCACGGGCCCTGTGTCTGAGAAGTGGGTTAGTTGCGACGAGAAAGAATGGGAGGGACGGTGAATGTACAATGAGAGGATGTGAGCAGGCACAGAGCGCGGGACGAGATGTATGAGAAGGAGGAATGCGGAAGTGGGGGGAACGAGAATGTTTAGTGAGAGGAGGGGGAGGACGGTGATGAAAATGAAGGCTGAGAGGAAGGGGGGGACGGGATGAATGAGAGGCGGAGAAGAGGGGGGGACGGGATGGAGGAGAGGAGGGGGGACGGGATGGAGGAGAGGAGGGGGGGACGGGATGAATGAGAGGCGGAGACATGGGGGTACGGTAAGAGTAAGGGAGGGTGGGTAATGGAGGAAAGATGAGAGGTCAGAGAGAAAGGAGGGGGGAACGGATTGTAGGGAGAGGGGGGGGATGGGATGAATGAGAGGCGGTAAAGATGTGGGGTAGCGACAATCTGGACTGTGAACGGATTTAGGAGAGGGGAGGATGTGGATGAGATGCGAGAGGCGGAGAAGAGGTGGACTGGATGATGTAGGAAGAGGTGGGGACTTGGATGAAACTGAGTGAGGCGGAGAAGAGGGGGGGACCGGGAATGACGGAGAGGAGCGAAGGGGGACGGAATGTAAGAAGAGCGGTACAGTAGATGAGGACAGGATGCGTAGGATGAGGCGGGGGACGGGACTGAAAAGGAGGCGGATAAGAGAGGGGGACGGGATGGAACTAGGAGAGACGTGGGGACAGGTGATGGGGGCAAGTGAGTAGCGAAAAGAAGAGGAGGGACGGGATGTAGGAAGCGGGGGACGCGCGAATAAAATGACAGCGCTCGGACGAATAGTGGAGGACAGGTAGATGTAAGGAGAGCCGTGCTGAGGGACGGTAACGACTGAGAGGTGTTCCGTACGAAAGAGGTGCGACCGGATGTAGCGATGTGAGGGGGGGACGGATAATGATGCAGGGGAGAAGAAGGGTGGACGGGAGATTAGAGAGAGGGGGGACAATGGGATGAATAGAGAGAGCGGAGAAGAGGGGGGAACGGCGTATGTAGGATGAGGGTTAAGGGAACCCGGTGCACTATCTAGGAGAGACCGAGCTACAGCACAGAGAGTGAACGCTGGACTGATAGGCGACCAAATAGAGGAGAGGTGGGACGACAGGACACGAATGAGTCAGCCGAGCGTAAACACAGGGGGTGACGTGCTCTATAGAGCTAGGTTACTATAGGGGGTTGGGGACTTGGATGAATATGAGCAGGCGAAGGAAAGTAAGTTCGGACACGGGAGACAGGGAAAGTGCGCCGTAGTCACGCATCAGCCGGATGGCTGCGTGATTAACTGGGAAGTATAATGAGAAACCAGGCGGACGAAGAGGGACGAGATCGTGGAATGTCAGGAGAGAGGGGGGGACAGGGATGAATAGGCAACAGCGGCGAGAAGAGAGGGGCGACGGGATGAAGGAGAGTGCGGAGGCGAAACCAAAGGAAGTAGGCACCAGATGGTAGGAGATGGAGTGCGGCGACCATTAGATGCAATTGAGAGGCAGGCACATACCAGCGATCTGTTGGTTCATGGGACATGTAGGTAGAGAGGATGTGTGCTGAATAACGGGCACGCGGACTGAATTGGCGACGCACGCAGGCTATTACGAGAGTCGAGGGGACGAGATAGAAGAAATGAGCAATGCGGAGTAAAGGTTGGAACCCAGGATGTAGGAAGGAGGCGGGGTCCGGCGATAACGTGGGAACACGGCACACACAACGAGAGGACGATAGAGGGTCTGAGGAACGGGCAATCGAATGAAGTGAGAGTAACCGATATGGCCAGGTAACGGGTGGTGGAGAAGAGAAGGGGGACGGGATGCGACCTACTGGTAGACAGGAGGGGGGGACGTACGATGAAAATACAATGAAAGCAGGGCGAGAGTCGACAGGGGGGGAACGGTGGAATAAAGATAAAGGTTAGGGCGAGAGAGCTCGCGCGGAGACGAGGCAAAACGTCGCTCCAAACAAGATGGTGAACAGGTGCGGGGAACGGAACTCAGCGCCAAAGACAGCCGCGCGCTTAGAGAGAAGGACAGGAGGGACTTCTGATGTAGCGAGAGAGGGGGGGAACGAGGGATGAATGAAACCGGCGGCGAGAAGAGTGGGGGTAAGCCTGTGATATAGTGGAGAGTATGACAGGGGGGACCGGGATGAATGAGAGGCGGAGAAGAGGGGGGACGGGATGTAGGAGAGGGGGGGACGGGATGAATGAGAGGCGGAGAAGAGGGGGGACGGGATGTAGGAGAGGGGGGGACGGGATGAATGAGAGGCGGAGAAGAGGGGGGACGGGATGTAGGAGAGGGGGGGACGGATGAAATCATGCAGAGGCTGTAAGATAGAGGGGGACGGGATGATTAGGAGCGTAGAGAGGGTAGCGGACAGGTTATGTGAATGAAGAGAGGCGGAGAAGAGCGGACATGAAAACGGATGTAGGAGCGGAGGGGGGGGATGAATGAGAGGCCTAGAAGAGGGGGGACGTGTGATTAGGAACAGAGAGGTTCACAAAAGCACTTAGGGGGTGACGGGATGGTAGGGGAGAGAGGAATAGGTGTGGGGCTGGGATGGACAGCAGATGAAGGAAGGTGCGAACGCAGGATGGAGGAAGAGAATGAGGGGCGCACTACGTGATGGAGAAGACCGGAAGGGGAGGAGACGGGAATGGAGGAGAGGAAGGGAGGGACGGGATGGCCTCAGTCTGAGAGGTCGAAGGGGGGGGACGGGATGGAGGAGAGGAAGCGGTGAGGGGTCGGGATGCAGGAACATGAAGGGGGGATCGGCCAGTAATGGAGGAGAGAGGAAGGGTGGACGGGGATGGTATGAGACACGGAAGGGGGGACGGATGAGAATGGTGAGAGGAGATGGGGTTGGACGAGTAAGATCCATGTTGCGAGGACGCACACATTGGGACAAGTGGATGGACACACCCGGGTGGATGGACCGCGAACCCAAAGCGGTCGAGACATGGGAGCGTAGGTACGAGATTAATGTAGTGAGAGAGGTGAGGTTCCGTGGCCAACGTAGGAACCTAGCGAGGACAAAGAGGGAGGCCGAGGGACGCGCGGATGAGAGAGAGGGAGGAGTGGGGTGGACGAGCACCTGGCAGGAAGCTTACGGAGAGCCGGGCTGGGGACGGGATGGAGGAGAGGGAGGGGGGGACGGGATGGAGGAGAGGGACAGGTGGGAATCGGGATTGGAAGGATACAGCACAAAGGGGATATAGGGACGGGACTGGATAGAGTATCGAGGAGGTGTAGGGTGGACGTTGATGGGAGGAGAGGAGGGATAGCGGGGACTGTGATGGAGGAAAGAGGGAGTGGGGGCTACCAGGGATGGGTCGAGGCCTAGAGGGATGGGGGTAATCCGGGTGTAGAATTGGAAGGAGAGGGAGGCGGGGGGGCTAACTGGTGAGTCGAGGCCGAGAGGGAGGGGGGGACGGGATGGAGGAGAGTCAGGGGAGCGGGACGTGCGAGGATGGGAAAGTGGAGTGTGGGTACGGGCATGGATATGGAGGAGGTGAAGTGTGTGGGACGGGATGGAGGAGAGGGATGGGGGGGACGGGATGGAGCCGAGCGAGAGAGATGGGGGGTGCCGCGGATGGTAGGAAGAGTGGAGGCGGGCGAGGGACACGGGAACATGGAAGCGATAGGCGCAGAGGACGAAGGAGGACAGGACGATGGCGCGAGAGTGTAGCGGAAGGGGGGTCGAGAGGGGGACAGGGGACTGGAATGGATGCGATGATGACGTCATAAGCGCGCGCATGTTACCGGAGATGACGGGATGGATGAAGAGGACTCGGGAGGGATCGTGATCGGAGGTAGCCACACGGGACCGGGTGAACAGCTAAGTGAGGAAGAGGTGAACACCCATTGAGTGAGGAGAGGAGGAGACGGAGGAGGAGGCAGAGTTACGGGGACAGCTAGGAGAGGGAACGGACTGGAGAGAACCTAAGAGAGCGTGAGCGGATGGAGAGAGAGGGACTGGATTGAGGAGAAGGGATAACGGGAACATGGGAAGCGCAAGAGCGAGAGAACGATCCGAGATTGAGCGAGGCAAGAGGAACGGGTTAATGAAGTGACAGGAGAAGTTGACGGGGAGGACGTTAGAGGTGACGGGAGGAGAGGAGAGAGGACCAGGGAGAGGAGAGGAGAGGGACCGGAGGAGGAGGAACGGGTGACTGGGGAGAGGATATGGGACGGAGGAAAGGAGAGATCAGAGGGACGTGGGGAGGAGGAGACCGGGCCGGGGAGCGTAGGAAGAGGGACGGTCGGAGGAAGAGATTAAGGGGACCGGGGAGGAGGAGAGGAGAACTCGGTGAGGCGTATGGAAAGGAAGATGGAGAGGACGTGGGAGCTCAGAGTGCCATAGAGGGATCGGGGCTAGGAGGCGATGTAGGGCTACGGGGCCGCGGCGATAGTCAAGTCAGGAGCGAAACGAGGGAGGATGCAGAGGGACGGGGGAGGAGGGAGGGGAGGGGAACGGGGTGGGGAAGGAGGAGAGGACGGGGGGAGAGGAGAGGGCGGGTGGACGGGAGGGGAGAGGGGTGGGGGGAGCTTGTGTGGGTAGGGGGCTGTGAGGTGAGAGGGGACGGGGACGGAGGAAGGGGGGACGGGGAGGAGGAGAGGGACGGGGACGGAGGAGAGGGACGGGGACGGAGGAGAGGGGATGGAGGAGAGGGGACGGGGATGTGGGAGAGGAATGGGGGGGGACGGGGATGTGGGAGAGGAATGGGGGGGACGGGGATGTGGGAGAGGAATGGGGGGGACGTGTGTGAGGAGGAGGGGAGGGGGGGGGACGTGTGTGAGGAGGAGGGGAGGGGGGGGACGTGTGTGAGGAGGAGGGGAGGGACGTGTGTGAGGGGGAGGGGAGGGGAGGGACGTGTTTGAGGGGGAGGGGAGGGGGGGGACGTGTGTGAGGAGGAGTGGAGGGGGGGGACGTGTGTGACAGGAGGTGGGTGGGACGTTGTGAGGAGGAGGGGGGGGGACACTGGGTAGGAGGAGGGGATGGACGTGTGGTAAGGAGGAGGTGTAGGGACTGTGAGGATGAGGGAGGACGTGTGTGAGGGGGAGGGGAGGGGGGGACGTGTGTGAGGGGGAGGGGAGGGGGGGGACGTGTGTGAGGGGGAGGGGAGGGGGGGGACGTGTGTGAGGAGGAGGGGAGGGGGACTGTGTGAGGGGATGGGAGGGGGGGACGTGTGTGAGGGGAGGGGAGGACGTGGGACCAACAACGAGTATGTGCGGAGGATGGGGACGTGTGTGAGGGGAGGGGAAGGGGAGGGGGACGACATAGATTGAGGGGGAAGGGGAGGGGTGGGGACGTTGTTTGAGTGGGAGGAGGGGGGGACGTGTTTGAGGGGGAGGGGGGGGACGTGTTTGAGGGGGAGGGGAGTGAGAGGGGGGGACGTGTTATTATGAGGGGGAAGGGGGGGAAACGTGTTTGCGGGGGATTGGAGGGGGGGGACGTGTGGGAGGAAGAGTGTGAGGGGGGGAGTGTGTGAGGAGGAGCGGAGAGGGGGGGAGACGAGTTGTGCGGAGGAGGTGGAGGGGGGGGCGAGTGTGAGGAGGAGGGGGGACGGTGTTTAGAGGAGGAGGGGAGGGGGGGACGTAGTAGAGGAGGAGGGTGGGACGATTGTGAGGAGATGGGGGGAGATTGTAGAGGAGGAGGGGGGACGTGTGTGAGTGAGGAGGTGGGTGGTACTTGTGGGAGGAGTATGGGGGGACGTGTTGAGAGAGATGGAGAGGAGGAGGGGGGGACGTGTGTGAGGAGGACTGAGGGGGATGATGGTGGACGGCTGTGAGGAGGACTGGAGGGGGGGACGTGTGTGAGGAGGAGGGGAGGGGGGGGACGTGTGTGAGGAGGAGGGGGAGGGGGGGACGTGTGTGAGGAGGAGGGGAGGGGGGGGACGTGTGTGAGGAGGAGGGGGGACGTGTGTGAGGAGGAGGGGGGACGTGTGTGAGGATGGAGGGGGGGGACGTGTGAGAGGCGGAGGGGGGGACGGGTGTGAGGAGGAGGGTGATGGGAGGTGAGTGGAGGAGGAGGGGGGACGTGTGTGAGGAGGAGTGGAGGGGACGTGTGTGAGGAGGAGGGGGGGACGTGTGTGAGGAGGAGGGGGGGACGTGTGTGAGGAGGAGTGGAGAGGAGGAGGGGGGGACGTGTGTGAGGAGGAGTGGAGAGGAGGAGGGGGGGACGTGTGTGAGGAGGAGTGGAGAGGAGGAGGGGGGACGTGTGTGAGGAGGAGTGGAGAGGAGGAGGGGGGGACGTGTGTGAGGAGGAGGGGGGGACGTGTGTGAGGAGGAGGGGGGGACGTGTGTGAGGAGGAGGGGGGGACGTGTGTGAGGAGGAGGGGGGGACGTGGGTGAGGAGGCGGGGGGGACGGGATGGAGGAGAGGGGGGGACGTGTGTGAGGAGGAGTGGGGACGATGTGAGAGAGGAGGACGTAGTGGAGGAGAGGGGGGACGTGTGTGAGGAAGGGGGGACGAGAGTGAGGAGGAGTGGAATGAGGGGGGACTGTGAAGGAGAGGGGGGACGTGTGTGATGGAAGGGGGGGACGTGTGTGAGGAGGAGTGGAGGAGGGGGGGACGTGTGTGAGGAGGGGAGGAGGGGCAAGTGCGAGAGGAGGAGGAGGGGAGGATGCGATGCATGGTCTGGGTTGCTGTCGTCCTGCTTGGTGATGGTTTGGCAGGATTGGGAGATCTCTGGTCTTCGCCCCCGGGCGGTCTAGTTGTGACTGTGCTCAGCCATAGATGGGGTGTGGAGGAGGTGTAGGTGACGTTTATCCTCTTCCTCCGCATGTTCTTTCCAGACCGGTATGGTGGGCTACCCCGAGGCGCTGACGGATCCGTCCTACAAGTCTCAGATCCTGGTCCTCACATACCCACTGGTGGGTAACTATGGCATCCCGCAGGACGAGCTCGATGAGTTTGGACTCAGTAAGGTAAGAAGGTCTGGAGGTGACATAGCCATAACTTGTCACACCTGCTCCTCACCGACATTGTCATTCAGGTTATGGTGGTTGTCGCTGATGGGGTGCCCTCGGAGGGCTCCGGCAGGTGCTGGTGGGGTTGTGTTCGGGGGCTGTCGCTCGTGGGGTCCTCTCGGAGGGCTCCGGCAGGCTGTGGTGGGTTGAGTTGGGGGGTTGTCGCTGGTGGGGTCTTGTCGGAGGGCTTCTGTAGGCACTGTTGGGGTCTAGTTGGAGGGCTTTGGCAGGCGCTGTTGGGGTCTAGTTGGAGGACTCCGGTAGGAGCTGGTGTGGTCTTTTCGGAGGGTTCTGCTAGGCGCTGGTGGGGTTGTTCGGGGGTTTTCGCTGTGGGATCTTGTCGGAGGGCTCTGGTAGGCGCTGTGGGATCTTGTCGGAGGGCGCTGTGGGATCTTGTCGGAGGGCGCTGTGGGATCTTGTCGGAGGGCGCTGGTGGGAATCTTGTCGGAGGGCGCGCTGTGGGATCTTGTCGGAGGGCGCTGTGGGATCTTGTCGGAGGGCTCTGGTTGGCGCTGTGGGGTCTTGTCGGAGGGCTCTGGTAGGCGCTGTGGGGTCTTGTCGGAGGGCTCTGGTAGGCGCTGTGGGATCTTGTCGGAGGGCTCTGGTAGGCGCTGTGGTTTCTTGTCGGAGGGCTCTGGTAGGCGCTGTGGGGTCTTGTCGGAGGGCTCTGGTAGGCGCTGTGGGGTCTTGTCGGAGGGCTCTGGTAGGCGCTGTGGGGTCTTGTCGGAGGGCGCCGGCGGGGGTCTTGTCGGAGGGCGCCGGCGGGGGTCTTGTCGGAGGGCGCCGGCGGGGGTCTTGTCGGAGGGCGCCGGCGGGGGTCTTGTCGGAGGGCGCCGGCGGGGGTCTTGTCGGAGGGCGCCGGCGGGGGTCTTGTCGGAGGGCGCCGGCGCGGGTCTTGTCGGAGGGCGCCGGCAGGCGCGGGTGGGGTTGTGTTGGGGGGTGTTCGCTGTGGGGTGCTGTTGGAGCGCCTTACATGCCGTCCTTCTTGCCGTTATGTGGAGTTCCTCTGTGTGACCTTGAGTGTCAGATTGCTTGCTCGCTGCCATCCGGATGTGATTGGGTGGGGGTCATCTCGCTTCGGCTGCTGTCGGGCCGCTCAGCTGTGATGCAGGGGCCGGCGGCCGCCATGTTTGTTCCCTGCCCGCGCTGTGACGTCTCGTCTCACCGCAGTGGTTCGAGTCCGCCCGGATCCACACCGCTGGCTTCATCGTAGGGGAGTGTTCGGAGGACCCGAGTCACTGGAGCTGCACCAAATCCCTGGACCAATGGCTGAAGGATCAGGGGATCCCAGGCCTGCAAGGTATGTGGTCTCACCCCTCTCCACACAGCGTGGCCCCGAATGGCACCATTCACACAACCTTCTCGCTGTCTCAGGAGTGGACACACGGGCGCTTACCAAGAAGATCCGGGAGACGGGCACCATGCTGGGCAAACTGGTCCCACAGGGCACGGAGGAGGCGCAGGTGCCGTATGACGACCCCGGGAAGAGGAACCTGGTGCAGGAGGTGTCCCTGAAGGTGAGTGCTCGGTGGGGGCTGGGCTGTGGCCCCCAGGCCCTAGGAGCCACGTCCTCACTGCTCGGTTACTATAGGTGCCCCGCGTGTTTAACCCTGGAGGGTCTGTGAAGATCGCGGCTCTGGACTGTGGCCTGAAGTACAACCAGATCCGCTGCCTGTGCCAGAGGGGCGCAGAGGTGACTGTGCTGCCCTGGGACGCGCCCATCAACAGCGCAGGTAACAAGGGCCCCTGGTGTTCATACTTATACCGCTCGTACGCTGGGGCCACACGCGGGGCGTGTATAATTGTAGCGCTCGTACGCTGGGGGCCACACAGGACGTTCATACTTATACTGCTCGTACCCTGGGGGCCACGCGCGAGACGTGTATACTTGTACCGCTCGTACCCTGGGGGCCACGCGCGGGGCGTGTATACTTGCACCGCTCGTACCTGGGGGCCACGCGCGAGACGTGTATACTTGTACCGCCCGTACGCTGGGGCCACACGCGGGGCATGTATACTTGCACCGCTCGTACGCCGGGGCCACACGTGGGGCGTGTATACTTGCACCGCTCGTACGCTGGGGGCCACGCGCGGGGCGCGTATACTTGCACCGCTCGTACGCTGGGGGCCACACGCGGGGCGTGTATACTTGTACCGCCTTAAGCGCTGGGGGCCACACGGGGCGTGTATACCTGTACCGCTCGTACGCTGGGGGCCACACGCGGGGCGTGTATACCTTTTACGCTCGTTTCGCTGGGGGCCACACGCGTGGCGTTATACTTGTACTGCTCGTCGCGGGGGCCACACGCGGGGCGTGTATACTTGTACCGCTCGTGCGCTGGGGGCCACACGCGGGGCGTGTATACTTGCAACGCTCGTACGCTGGGGGCCACACGCGGGGCGTGTATACTTGTACCGCTCGTACGCTGGGGGCCACACGCGGGGCGTGTATACTTGTACCGCTCGTACGCTGGGGCCACACGCGGGGCGTGTATACTTGTACCGCTCGTACGCTGGGGGCCACGCGCGGGGCGTGTATACTTGCACCGCTCGTACGCTGGGGGCCACGCGCGGGGCGTGTTTACTTGAAGCGCCCGTGCGCTGGTGGCCTCGCGCGTGGGGGTGTATACGTGCAGCGCCCGTGCGCTGGGGGCCACGCGCGGGGCGTGTATACTTGCACCGCTCGTACGCTGGGGGCCACGCGCGGGGCGTGTATACTTGTACCGCCCGTACGCTGGGGGCCACGCGTGGGGCGTGTATACCTGCAGCGCCCGTGCGCTGGGGGCCACGCGCGGGGCGTGTATACTTGCAGCGCCCGTGCGCTGGGGGCCACGCGCGGGGCGTGTATACTTGTACCGCCCGTACGCTGGGGGCCACGCGCGGGGCGCTCGTGTACACACGTGGTCACTGCTGAGCCTGTGCTCCCGCTGGTGTCCTCGGTGCCAGGTGCGTTGCGGATGTGATCACTTTGCCAAGGTCGCAGCACGAGAGGATCCGGGACGGGTGCCAGCCTCGCCCTTCCTCCTTGCTGGCATCTGCGGACGTGCCCTCTGCCCTATATCACAGCAATTCGGCCCCCACAGAGGGACATGGGGGGGTGACCTTTATCCCAGTTATTTTACCAACACTAGTTATTGGGGGGGACGGGGTTTACATACTTCTATAGCAGAGCTTTGGGGCCCTACTGCCTTGGAGGGGGGACTATGGTACACTACATCTCACACAATGCAGTGCAGCAGGATGAGCGTGACCCTGTGTGTGGCCCATGTGCTGCTCTTTGGAGGCCATCCTCACCCCCCAGTACTCGGTCCTGTATCTATCACGCTCTTTCTCTTCTAGAGTTTGACGGCCTCTTCCTCAGTAACGGCCCCGGGGACCCCGTGTTCTGCCACCAGTCCGTGCTCAACATCCAGCGCTTCATGGAGCAGGAGAACCCAAAACCTGTGTTCGGGATCTGCCTGGGGCACCAGATCCTCTCCCTGGTGATCGGGGCCAAGACCTACAAGATGAAGTAAGTGGAGGCCTCAGACCCGTCCATGACCGCTGGGTGCGGTGGTGTCCGGTCACTGCCCTGGTTTCGGGCCGGTCCGTCACTGCTGGGTGTTGTGATGTCCGGCTGCTGCCCGGGTTTCGGGCCGGTCCGTCACTGCTGGGTGTTGTGAGCCCGGTGTCCCCGGGGTTTCGGGCGGCCGCATGCTGGGTTTGGGATGTCCGGCTGTCCCGGGGGTTTCGGGCCCGTCCTGCGGGGTTTGGGATGTCCGGCTGCTGCCCGGGGTTTTTTCGGGCCGGCCCGTACTGGGGTTTTTGTGATGCCCGGCTGCTCCCCGGGTTTCGGGGGGGCCGTCACTGCGGGTTTTGATGTCCGGCTGTCCCCGGGGTTTGGGGCCGGTCCGCCCTGCGGGGTTGTGATGCCCCGGCTGTCCCCTGTTTGGGCCGGCCGTCAGCGGGGTGTTGTGATGTCCGGTGCTGCCGGGTTTTCGGGCCCGTCCGTCACTGCTGGGTGTTGGATTCCGGCTGCTCCCCGGGGTTTTCGGGCGGTCCGTCACGCTGGGTGTTGTGTTTCCCGGCTGCTCCCCGGTTTTTTCGGCCGGCCCGTCACTGCTGCGTTTGTGATGTCCGGTGCTGCCGGGTTTCGGGCGGCCCCGTCATGTGGTGTTGTGAACCCGGTGCTCCCCGGGTTTGGGGCCGGTCCGTCACTGCTGGGTGTTGGGATGTCCGGCTGCTCCCCGGGTTTGGGCCCGGTCCGTCATGCTGCTGTTGTGATGTGGCTGCTGCCGGGTTTGGGCCCGGTTTCCTCACTGTGGGTTTTTGGATGCCCGGTCTGCCCGGGTTTGGGGCCGGTCCGTCACTGTGGGGGTTGTGATGCCCGGTACTGCCGGGTTTCGGGCCGGTCCGTAATGCTGGGTGTTGTGATGCCCGGGTGCTGCCCTGGTCTCGGCCGGCCCTCACTGCTGGGTGTTGTGATGCCCGGTGCTCCCCCGGGTTTCGGCCCGGTCCGTCATGTGGTGTTGTGATGTGGTGCTGCCCGGGTTTCGGGCCGGGCCCGTCACTGTGGGTGTTGGGTTCCGCGGGCCCCCCGGGTTTGGGCCCCGGTCCGTCCTGTGGGTTTGGGGATTCCGGTTGTCCCCGGGTTTTCGGGGGGTCGTACTGGGGGGTTGGGGGGTCCGGCTGCGCCCGGGTTTGGGGGGGTCCGCACGTGGTGTTGTGAGCCCGGCTGCTGCCCGGGTTTGCCGGTCGTCACCTGCTGGGCGTGTTGGATGTCCCGGCTAGCTGGCCCGGGTTTCGTGTCCGGTCCGTCACGCTGGGTGTTGGGATGTTCCGGCTGCTGCCGGGGTTTCGGCCGGTCCGTCACTGCGGGGTGTTGTGATTGTCCGCTGCTGGGCCGCGGGGTTTACGGGCCGGTCGTCACGCGGGTGTTGGGATGTCCCGTGCTGCTGCCCGGTTTCGGGGCCGGTCTCACTGCTGGGTGTTGGTGATGTCCGGCTGCTGCCCGGGTTCTTCGCGGTCGCTCGTCAGTTCTGGGTGTTGGGATGTCCGGCTGCTGCCCGGGTTTCGGGCCGGTCGTCACTGCTGAGTGTTGTGATGTCCGGCTGCTGCCCACGGGTTTGAGCCGTCCCGTCACCTGCTGGGGGTTGTGCATGTCACGGCTGACTGCCGGGTTTCGGGCCGGTCCGTCACTGCTGGGGTGTGTTGTGATGTCGGCTGCTGCCGGGTTTCGGGGCCGGTCCGTCACTGCTAGGGTGTTGTGATATCCGGCTGCTGCCCGGTTTCGGGCAGGTCCGTCTACGCCGGGGTGTTTGATGTCCGGCTGCTGCCCGGTTCGGGCAGGTCCGTCACTGCTGGGTGTTGTGATGTCGGGCTGCCCAGGTTTGGGCCGGTCCCGTCACTGCGCTGGGTTGTGTGTGTCCGGTCATGCCCGGGTTTCGGGCCGGTCCGTCACTGCTGGGTGTTGTGATGTCCGGCTGCTGCCCGGGTTTCGGGCGGTCCGTCACTGCTGGGTGTTGTGTTGTCCGGCTGCTGCCCGGGTTTCGGGCCGGTCCGTCACTGCTGGGTGTTGTGATGTCCGGCTGCTGCCGGGTTTCGGGCCGGTCCGTCACTGCTGGGTGTTTGTGATGTCCGGCTGCTGCCCGGGTTTCGGGCCGGTCCGTCACTGCTGGGTGTTGTGATGTCCGGGCTGTGCCCGGGTTTCGGGCCGGTCCGTCACTGCTGGGTGTTGTGATGTCCGGCTGCTGCCCGGGTTTCGGGCCGGTCCGTCACTGCTGGGTGTTGGGATGTCCGGCTGCTGCCCGGGTTTCGGGCCGGTCCGTCACTGCTGGGTGTTTGGATGACCGGCTGCTGCCCGGGTTTCGGGCCGGTCCGTCACGGCTGGGTGTTGTGATGACCGGATGATGCCAGGGTGTCGGGCCGGTCCGTCACTGCTGGGTGTTGGGATGTCGGCTGCTGCCCGGGTTTCGGGCCGGTCCGTCACTGCTGGGTGTTGTGATGTCGGTGCTGCCCGGGTTTCGGGCCGGTCCGTCACTGCTGGGTGTTGTGATGTCGGCTGCTGCCCGGGTTTCGGGCCGGTCCGTCACTGCTGGGTGTTGGGATGTCCGGCTGCTGCCCGGGTTTCGGGCCGGTCCGTCACTGCTGGGTGTTGTGATGTCCGGCTGCTGCCCTGGTTTCGAGCCGGTCCGTCACTGCTGGGTGTTGTGATGTCCGGCTGCTGCCCTGGTTTCGGGCCGGTCCGTCACTGCTGGGTGTTGTGATGTCCGGCTGCTGCCCTGGTCTTGGGCAGGTCCGTCACTGCTGGGTGTTGTGATGTCCGGCTGCTGCCCTGGTCTCGGGCCGGTCCGTCACTGCTGGGTGTTGGGATGTCGGCTGCTGCCCGGGTTTCGAGCCGTCCGTCACTGCTGGGTGTTGGGATGTCCGGATTCTTCCCGTGTTTCGTGCAGGTCCGTAACTGCTGGGTGTTGGGATGTCCGGCTGCTGCCCGGGTTTCGGGCAGGTCCGTCACTGCTGGGTGTTGTGATGTCCGGCTGCTGCCCGGGTTTCGGGCCGGTCCGTCACTGCTGGGTGTTGTGATGTCCGGCTGCTGCCCGGGTTTCGGGCCGGTCCGTCACTGCTGGGTGTTGTGATGTCCGGCTGCTGCCCGGGTTTCGGGCCGGTCCGTCACTGCTGGGTGTTGGGATGTCCGGCTGCTGCCCGGGTTTCGGGCCGCTCCGTCACTGCTGGGTGTTGGGATGTCCGGCTGCTGCCCGGGTCTCGGGCCGGTCCGTCACTGCTGGGTGTTGGGATGTCTGGCTGCTGCCCGGTTTCGGGCCGGTCCGTCACTGCTGGGTGTTTGTGATGTCGGCTGCTGCCCGGGTTTCGGGCCGGTCCGTCACTGCTGGGTGTTGTGATGTCCGGCTGCTGCCCTGGTTTCGGGCCGGTCCGTCACTGCTGGGTGTTGTGATGTCCGGCTGCTGCCCTGGGTTCGGGCCGGTCGGTCACTGCTGGGTGTTGTGAGGTCCGGCTGCTGCCCGGGTTTTGGGCCGTCCGTCACTGCTGGGTGTTGTGATGTCCGCTGCTGCCCGGGTTTCGGGCCGGTCCGTCACTGCTGGGTGTTGTGATGTCCGGCTGCTGCCCGGGTTTCGGGCCGCTCCGTCACTGCTGGGTGTTGTGATGTCGGCTGCTGCCGGGTTTCGGGCCGCTCCGTCACTGCTGGGTGTTGTGAGGTCCGGCTGCTGCCCGGGTTTCGGGCCGCTCCGTCACTGCTGGGTGTTGTGATGTCCGGCTGCGGCCCGGGTTTCGGGCCGCTCCGTCACTGCTGGGTGTTGGATGTCCGGCTGCTGCCCGGGTTTCGGGCCGGTCCGTCACTGCTGGGTGTTGGGATGTCCGGCTGCTGCCCGGGTTTCGGGCCGGTCCGTCACTGCTGGGTGTTGGGATGTCCGGCTGCTGCCCGGGTTTCGGGCCGGTCCGTCACTGCTGGGTGTTGTGATGTCCGGCTGCTGCCCGGGTTTCGGGCCGGTCCGTCACAGCTGGGGGTAGGGAAGTCCGGCTGCTGCCCGCGTGTCGGGCCGGTCCGTCACTGCTGGGTGTTGGGATGTCCGGCTGCTGCCGGGTTTCGGGCCGGTCCGTCACTGCGGGGTGTTGTGGATGTCGGCTGCTGCCGGGGTTTCGGCCGGTCCGTCACTGCTGGGTGTTGTGATGTCGGCTGCTGCCCTGGTTTCGAGCCGGTCCGTCACTGCTGGGTGTTGTGATGTCCGGCTGCTGCCCGGGTTTCGGGCCGGTCCGTCACTGCTGGGTGTTGGGATGTCCGGCTGCTGCCCTGGTCTCGGGCCGGTCCGTCACTGCTGGGTGTTGGGATGTCCGGCTGCTGCCCGGGTTTCGGGCCGGTCCGTCACTGCTGGGTGTTGTGATGTCCGGCTGCTGCCCTGGTTTCGGGCCGGTCCGTCACTGCTGGGTGTTGGGATGTCCGGCTGCTGCCCTGGTCTCGGGCAGGTCCGTCACTGCTGGGTGTTGGGATGTCCGGCTGCTGCCCTGGTCTGGGGCGGGTCCGTCACTGCTGGGTGTTGGGATGTCCGGCTGCTGCCCTGGTCTCGGGCAGGTCTGTCACTGCTGGGTGTGATGGTGTCCGGCCGCTCCCCTTCTCTCGGTTCGCTCCTATGATCCCACAGGTTATCACCACTTTAGAGGGTGTCTCTGACCCTGGGGGTCTCTCTCTTTCCAGATACGGGAACCGTGGCCACAACCAGCCGTGCATCCACGCGGGGACCCAGCGCTGCTTCATCACCTCCCAGAACCATGGCTATGCTGTGGACCCCGCCACCCTCCCGGACGGCTGGTCCCCGCTCTTCACCAACGCCAATGACTGCTCTAACGAGGGCATCGTTCATGACTCCATGCCATTTTTCAGGTAGGTGGGGTTTGTCCTGGTGATGTCATATGGATGATGATTATTCCGGCGCTTGGTTCACCCTCTCTCCTTCCAGCGTACAGTTCCAGCCCGAGCACCGCGCCGGCCCCATGGACCTCGTCTGTCTGTTCGATGTGTTCCTGGACACTGTGCGTGACATGAAGGCTGGAAAGACGCCGCTGACCACAGGTAGGTGGTGGGCACACCAGTTGGGCCAAGGCTGGGTAGGTGGTGACCTCATTAGACCAGTGTGGAGCTGAGAGCAGGTAGCTGGTGGCCCCATTAGACCTGGGTTGAGCCTAGGGCAGGTAGGTGGTGGCCCCATTAGACCAGGGTTGAGCCTAGGGCAGGTAGGTGGTGGCCCCATTAGACCGGGGTTGACCCTAGGGCAGGTAGGTGGTGGCCCCATTAGACCGGGGTTGAGCCTAGGGCAGGTAGGTGGTTGCCCCATTAGACCGGGGTTGAGCCTAGGGCAGGTAGGTGGTGGCCCCATTAGACCGGGTTGAACCTAGGGCAGGTAGGTGGTGGCCCCATTAGACCGGGGTTGAGCCTAGGGCAGGTAGGTGGTGGCCCCATTAGACCGGGTTGAGCCTGGGGCAGGTAGGTGGTGGCCCCATTAGACTGGGGTTGAGCCTGGGGCAGGTAGGTGGTGGCCCCATTAGACCGGGGTTGAGCCTAGGGCAAGTAGGTGGTTGCCCCATTAGACCAGGGTTGAGCCGAGTGAAGGTAGATGGTGGCCCCATTAGACCAGTGTGGAGCTGAGAGTAGGTAGGTTGTGGCCCATTAGACCAGGGTTGAGCCTAGGGCAGATAGGTGATGTTCCCATAAGTCCAGGATGGTGATGAGGGCAGTTAGATGGTGGGTCCTTCAGATAAGGGCTGAGTTCAGGTAGGAGCAGCCCCAATAGACCAGGATTGGACTGGGTGCAGGTAGGTGGTGACCCCATTAGACCAGGGTGGAGTCGAGAGCAGGTAGGTGATGAGTCCACTAGAATAAGATTGTGTTGGGTGCTGGTAGATGGTGGCCCCTTCAGATGGGGCTGAGAGCAGATAGGGGGCAGCCCATATAGACCAGGATTGGGCTAGGTGCAGGTAGGTGGTGGCCCCGTCAGTTGGGTCCCAGCACAGATATCCTGAGGGTTAGCCGGTTGGTGTCCACTGTAGGCCATTCCCACAATCTTCCTCCATCTTCTCCTCAGTGAAGGAACGTCTGACTCAGGTCCTGACCTACCCTGACTCTCCGGACGTGACAGAGCTGCAGGGGGCCCGTCCTCGGAAGGTGCTGATCCTGGGCTCCGGAGGACTGTCCATTGGTCAGGCCGGAGAGTTTGACTACTCGGGTTCTCAGGTAACGTGTGGTGGGAGAGTTGGAGGTGTCCTGGACTCATGTCCCCAAATCCTTTTCTCCTCTTGGGGGTGTCCTGGACTCATTTCCCACAATCCTTCTCTCAGGCCATTAAAGCTTTGAAGGAGGAGAACATCCAGACAGTGCTGATTAACCCCAACATCGCCACGGTGCAGACCTCCAAAGGTCTGGCGGACAAGGTGTACTTCCTGCCCATCACCGCGGAGTACGTGACTCAGGTAGGTCGCTGGGCCGGTGGTGACTCGGGTGGGTGGGGGACCGGATGGCGACTCGGGTGGGTGGCGGGGCGGTGCAGCCGGTGTGGTCCTCTGCACTGCCACTTTCTCACCTTCTTACCTTCTACACTACAGGTGATTAAAAACGAGCGTCCGGACGGCGTCCTGCTGACCTTCGGCGGTCAGACGGCTCTGAACTGCGGTGTGGAGCTGACCAAGCGCGGTGTGCTGGAGAAGTACAACGTGCGGGTGCTGGGGACGCCTGTCAGCTCCATCGAGATGACCGAGGACCGCAAGGTGTTTGTGGAGAAGATGGAGGAGATCGGAGAACACGTGGCTCCCAGTGAGGCCGCCTTCTCACTAGAACAGGTAAGTGGGCGGACTACAGCTCCCAGCAGGCAACACAGCAGAACATTGTACTTTACTACATAACACAGCAAAACTCACTCTGTACTACAACTCTCAACATGGAACACAACAGCACGCTCCATACTACAACTCCCAGCATGCAGCACACGTTCCATACAGACCCTGAACCAGCAGGAAGTCGCACTGTTCTGCACATCTGCTCCATGTTGGTTTCTCTCCCCCGCAGGCTCAGGCGGCAGCGGATCGCATCGGGTACCCGGTCCTAGTGCGCTCAGCATACGCTCTGGGAGGTTTAGGATCCGGCTTCGCCAACAATAAGGAGGAGCTGACGGCGCTGGTGTGCCAGGCATTCGCCCACACGACCCAGGTCCTGGTGGACAAGTCCCTGAAGGGCTGGAAGGAGATCGAGTACGAGGTGGTGCGGGACGCGTACAACAACTGCGTGACGGTGAGGATGGTGCATGCCGCCATACATCAGGCACAGGCTGGGGCATGTGGCCTCTCGTGGCTCTGATGATTGGCTCACACATTGCCCTCCCCACCGCAGGTGTGTAACATGGAGAACGTGGATCCGCTGGGCATTCACACCGGGGAGTCCATTGTAGTGGCCCCAAGCCAAACCCTGAACGACCGGGAGTACAACCTGCTGCGGCAGACCGCCATCAAGGTGATCCAGCACCTGGGGATCGTGGGGGAGTGCAACATCCAGTACGCGCTGAACCCCGTGTCTGAGCAGGTAGGTGATTGGGGGGTGGCGTGCATGTGTGGGCGTGTGTTCGTTCGTGTCCCGGGCGACGCCCCCCTGGGCCCGTGCGCGTGTCTGGACCCTCATCTCATGTCCGCTCTCCCCCTCAGTATTACATCATCGAGGTGAACGCCCGGCTCTCCCGCAGTTCGGCTCTGGCCAGTAAGGCGACCGGTTACCCTCTGGCCTATGTGGCCGCTAAGCTGGCGCTGGGGATACCGCTGCCCGTCCTCAGGTAAGGAGGGTTGTGGGCCCTCGGGGGCCCTGGTGCTGTGGTTGTATCTAGAAGTCTCCTGCATGCTCTCCCCAGGAACTCGGTCACGGACTCCACCACCGCTAACTTCGAGCCTAGTCTGGACTACCTGGTGGTGAAGGTGCCGCGCTGGGACCTCAGCAAGTTCCTCCGGGTCAGCACCAAGATCGGCAGCTCCATGAAGAGTGTGGGTGAGTGACCCAGAGACCACCACTGCCCCTCTTGTCACCCTCAATCTGGCACCTGGGGGCCACACCCTACAGATGGGTCTATTGTCACCCCCTTGTATCATAAGGTGGGGGTGGGCTCTGGGGTCCCGGTTCGGCAGCGGGTGACACCGACCTCTGACCTCAGGTGAAGTGATGTCGGTGGGGCGGAGCTTCGAGGAGGCGTTCCAGAAGGCGCTGCGCATGGTGGACGAGAACTGCGTCGGGTTTGATCACACGGTGAAGTCGGTGTCTGATGAGGTGAGGAGTCCAGCGTTGGGGGTTGTGGTGTCAAGGAGGCGGGGTCACTAAACTCCACCCTCTGCGCAGGAACTGGCCACTCCCACCGATAAGCGGATCTTTGTGCTGGCGGCCGCCCTGCGCGCCGGTTACACCATTGAGCGGCTGTACGAGCTGACCAAGATCGACCGCTGGTTCCTGCACAAGATGAAGAACATCACCGACCACCTGAACACGCTGGAGGCCTACCAGGACGAGAGCGCCATGCCGCGCAGCGTGCTGTACCGCGCCAAGCAGCTGGGCTTCTCCGACAAGCAGATTGCTCAGGCCGTGCAGAGGTGAGCGCCCCCCGGGGGTGACGGCATGTTATGGGGCCCCATCCTCAGGGCCACCTGTAACCTCCCCCGGTCTCCCCGCAGCACGGAGCTGGCCGTCCGGAAGAAGCGGCAGGAGTGGCGGATCCTGCCGCTGGTGAAGCAGATCGACACGGTGGCGGCGGAGTGGCCGGCGCAGACCAACTACCTGTACCTGACCTACAACGGCAGCCAGCACGACCTGGACTTCCAGGAGCCGCACGTCATGGTGATCGGCTCCGGAGTGTACCGCATCGGCAGCAGCGTGGAGTTCGACTGGTGCGCGGTGGGCTGCATCCAGGAGCTGCGCAAGGTGAGGCCCTCAAACCATCCCTGACATGTGCTCCAGTCCCAGCCAGAGCTGCACAGGAACACCATCACTCATACTGCAGGCATGGGCTCCAGTCACATCCAGAGCTGCACAGGAAAACCATCCCTGACACTGCAGACATGGGCTCCAGTCACACCCAGAGCTGCACACACATAATGTATTATCCCCAGTCCCATCCAGAGCTGCACAGGAAAACCATCCCTGACACTGAAAACATGGGCTTGAAATGGAAAGTAGCCTCAAAGGGGCTATTCTGTCCATGTGGGGGGCCAAATTATCTTAAAAATAACAAAGGGTGCACCGAGAAAGAACATCACAACATGCCTTGCTGCTATGAAAGTGCTTTCTGATTTTATACCCTTTTGCAAATTAGTAGATAAGAGGCATCACATGTAGCTGTCTGTGAGGGTCTATTGGCACGTCCTTATCTATGGACCACTCCTCACAGCTTCAGGAATGTCTGAACACAGGGTGTAACTTCTGACTAGGCGCCATCTTGGATTACACGACGATCTATACAAACTACTACAGGCGGCCATTTTGTTTAACACATAATGACAAAAGATATACATACAGCTTTTACATGCTGTACTATATAAGTATGTGCCTATTTTATATATATTTTTATATATGTGAGGTATATAATAACTAATACATTAAAATAGAGACACAAAGGATCACACATACATAACCTTTGTTCCCATCCACAACAGGCTCAAGTCCCATCCAGAGCTGCACAGGAAAACCATCCCTCATACTGCAGACATAGGCTCCAGTCAAATCCAGAGCTGCACAGGAAAACCATCCCTGGGCCCGGGTTGGTTGCTATAAGCTCTGGTTGCTATGGGCCCGATTGGTTGCCGTAAGCTCTGGTTGCTATGGGCCCCGATTGGTTGCCGTAAGCTCTGGTTGCTATGGGCCCTGATTGGTTGCTGTAAGCTCTGGTTGCTATGGGCCCCGATTGGTTGCCGTAAGCTCTGGTTGCTATGGGCCCCGATTGGTTGCCGTAAGCTCTGGTTGCTATGGGCCCCGATTGGTTGCCGTAAGCTCTGGTTGCTATGGGCCCCGAGTGGTTGCCGTCAGCTCGGGTTTCGATGGGCCCCGGTTGGGTGCCGTAAGCTCTGGTTGCTATGGGCCCCGATTGGTTGCCATAAGCTCTGGTTGCTATGGGCCCCGATTGGTTGCTATGAGCTCTGGTTGCTATAAACTCTGATTGCTATGGGCCTTGGATGGTTGCTATGGGACCTGATTGGTTACTATAAGCTCTGGTTACTATGGGCGCTGATTGGTGGCTGTAAGCTGGTCGCTATGGGCCTTGGATGAAAGAGTATCCTAATAACGGCAACAGTTCTCGGAAAATGGGAAATACTCTAGAGCGCTGAAGGGAATAAAACGATTCTAAAAGTATACAATTTATTTTACATATACATTACGCGTTTCACGAGTTACACACTCGCTTCCTCAGATGTATCGACTGCTTACTTCAACAAACTTTATATACAGTCCCTATCCAAACACCAATTACTACCTAAATGGATAATAGATCCAATCTGCGTGTTAATTGTAAACAATTACCCATTCATAATTAAAGCCATTGATAAAAATTAATTCATATTATGTCATTCATAAAATTCAATAAATGTTCATTCATAAAAAGTTTATCATAGATCAATTTAAACCTAAGAAGTACTATTTAAAAAATACTACTTACAGAATTATGTACTTCATTTATCATGATGAACTTTAAAATATTCACTTTTTAGTGAGTTTTAAAATATAAAAATATGCTTAAAAATATGTAAACCTATGTATGTGAGCTTCAAAGATAGGATTTACACTATGGATTCAAATATTTTGTTTAATCCATGTGGTTTTAATGTGTTTAATTTATAAATCCAATACATCTCACGGCTATTCAATTTCTTTATTCTGTTTGGTACTTCCTCTGGGATATATTCAATAGGCTGTATTACCAATTCTAATTCATTACTGTTATGGATTTCAAGGCAATGTCTGGGGAGACTATGGACGAGTCTACTGTGTTTTACGTTGTCGCGATGTCCTCTTAGACGTCGGGATAACTTTATTGTAGT
This sequence comes from Phyllomedusa bahiana, assembly GCA_025379985.1. Taxonomy (NCBI): domain Eukaryota; kingdom Metazoa; phylum Chordata; class Amphibia; order Anura; family Hylidae; genus Phyllomedusa; species Phyllomedusa bahiana. The sequence goes on along the minus strand of JAODAL010037176.1, from coordinate 11,080 downwards.
CTTTCCTACGTATTGTATGCCACATTGGCATGTGATCAAGTAAATGACAAAAGAACTTGCACAGGTAAGGGTATCCTTTATGTGGAATTCCTCTCCTGTTGATGTGGATTTAAAGCGAGCTGTACCGTAATTAGTACAGCCGAAATAGGTGAGCACTTGACCAAGCGAGCTGTACCGTAGTACAGCCGAAATAGGTGAGCACTTGACCTCCACTGATAATCTAGAGTGGCACGTTGTTTTAAGATCTCAGCTGCGCTTTTCTTTCTTCCAGTTTTTTGTGCACCTGGAGAATTTTCCTGAGCCCCTCGGTGTACATATATATTTTGTACATATGGGCCTTGGATGGTTGCTATGGGCCCTGATTGGTTGCTATAAGCTCTGGTTGCTATGGGCCCTGATTGGTTGCTATAAGCTCTGGTTGCTATGGGCCCGGATTGGTTGCTATGGGCCCGGATTGGTTGCTATAAGCTCTGGTTGCTATGGGCCCGGATTGGTTGCCGTAAGCTCTGGTTGCTATGGGCCCGGATTGGTTGTTGTAAGCTCTGGTTGCCATGGCCCCGGATTGGTTGTTGTAAGCTCTGGTTGCCATGGCCCCGGATTGGTTGTTGTAAGCTCTGGTTGCCATGGACCCGGATTGGTTGCTGTAAGCTCTGGTTGCTATGGGCCCGGATTGGTTGCTATAAGCTCTGGTTGCTATGGGCCCCGGATTGGTTGCTGTAAGCTCTGGTTGCTATGGGCCCCGGATTGGTTGCTATGGGCCCGGATTGGTTGCTGTAACCTCTGGTTGCTATGGGCCCGGATTGGTTGCTATGGGCCCTGGTTACTATGGGCTCTGATTGGTGGCTGTAAGCTGGTCGCTATGGGCTGTGGTTACTATAGACCCCGATTGGTTGCTTTGGGCAACAAAAACCTTTTTAGGCTGTTTTTATAATAGTGGCCCAATTGCCTCACACCAGTTATATCCAGAGCTGCACTCGCATCCTTTCTTGTTCTCAGGTTACATCTAAAGCAGTACGCACTTCGGGCCTTTTGTGTGAAAACTGTGTGTGTGCCCATAGCAACCAGTCAGAGCCCATAGTAACCTAGTTCAGCTTTTATTTTTCCAGAGCAGTATAGGAAATAAAAGCTGAGCTCTGGTTGTTATGGGCTCTGGTCGGTTGCTATGGGCAACATACAGTCTCCCTGCTAGACAACTGTCATACATAAGGCCCATAGTGTCTCACATTCCGATCACATCCAGAGCTGCAGTACTATGTTGCTGGTGTCACTAGTGTAGCTGAATGTCCGACGTTCACCCTGCTCTGCTGTATTGCATTAGGGGAGGTGCAGGCTTTTGGTCAGCTCAGTGACACTACAGGTACGATAATGCCGTGCGGCAGAGCATGCTCTGTACAGCAGCCGCTCTTGCAGCTTTGGTGGTGACCTCCATACTCTCCTCCTCACAGATGGGGTTCAAGACGATCATGGTGAACTATAACCCGGAGACGGTGAGCACGGACTATGACATGTGCGACCGCCTCTACTTCGATGAGATCTCTTTTGAGGTAAGTGATGAATAAAATCGGGTGGGGCCAAGAACCCTCGGCGGATCGGGGACGCTCTCCGGGCCGTGGGGGTCGGGAACCCTCGTTGGATCGGGGACGCTCGCCGGGACCAGACTGTAGGCGTCGGGGGACGCTCGCCGGGACCAGACTGTAGGCGTCGGGGGACGCTCGCCGGGACCAGACTGTAGGCGTCGGGGGACGCTCGCCGGGACCAGACTGTAGGCGTCGGGGGCCGCTCGCCGGGACCAGACTGTAGGCGTCGGGGGACGCTCGCCGGGACCAGACTGTAGGCGTCGGGGGACGCTCGCCGGGACCAGACTGTAGGCGTCGGGGGGACGCTCGCCGGGACCAGACTGTAGGCGTCGGGGGACGCTCGCCGGGACCAGACTGTAGGCGTCGGGGGACGCTCGCCGGGACCAGACTGTAGGCGTCGGGGGACGCTCGCCGGGACCAGACTGTAGGCGTCGGGGGACGCTCGCCGGGACCAGACTGTAGGCGTCGGGGGACGCTCGCCGGGACCAGACTGTTGGACGCTGGGGACGCTCGCCGGGACCAGACTGTAGGCGTCGGGGGACGCTCGCCGGGACCAGACTGTAGGCGTCGGGGGACGCTCGCCGGGACCAGACTGTAGGCGTCGGGGGACGCTCGCCGGGACCAGACTGTAGGCGTCGGGGGACGCTCGCCGGGACCAGACTGTAGGCGTCGGGGGACGCTCGCCGGGACCAGACTGTAGGCGTCGGGGGACGCTCGCCGGGACCAGGCTTGGAGGACGGGTAGAAAGTCGATAGAGGCAGCAGTGTCCGGTGACGGAGGCGTCCATGTTGTCTCTGTTTGGTGCTATAGGTGGTCATGGACATCTACGAGCTGGAGAACCCTGAGGGCATCATCCTGTCCATGGGGGGGCAGCTCCCCAATAACATCGCCATGGCCCTGCATCGCCAGCAGTGCCGCGTCCTGGGCACCTCCCCCGAGGCCATAGACTCTGCCGAAAACCGCTTCAAGTTCTCCCGCCTGCTGGACACCATTGGGATCAGTCAGCCACAGTGGAAGGAGCTGTCGGACACCCAGGTGAGCCGAGGTCCTCTGGGGGGGTCTTGGTGCCCCCTTTCTTTCTGTTTCACCCTCCGTCTTTGTGCCCTCAGTCTGCGCTGCAGTTCTGTAACACGGTCGGATACCCCTGCGTGGTGCGGCCCTCCTACGTCCTGAGTGGCGCCGCCATGAACGTGGCGTATTCAGACGACGACCTTGAGAAGTTTCTCACCAGCGCGGTGGCCGTGTCCAAGGAGTATCCAGTGGTCATCTCCAAATTCATCCAGGAGGCCAAGGTGTGTGCGGTGGGGTGGTGGCCAGAGGGGGACCGGTGTGAGTGACGGTGCCAGCTGTGCTCTGCCTTGTGGGGTCGCTGTCTGTGCTTTGCCTAATATTCCCCTATATCGTCACCAGGAGATTGATGTGGACGCGGTGGCCTGTGACGGGGTGGTGGTCGCCGTGGCCATTTCTGAACATGTGGAGAATGCGGGGGTGCACTCCGGAGATGCCACCCTGGTCACCCCCGCTCAGGACATCACCCCCAAGACCCTGGAGAGGATCAAGGCCATTGTGCATGCGATTGGGCTGGAGCTCCAGGTGACCGGACCCTTCAACCTGCAGCTGATCGCCAAGGTAAGTACAGTGTGACTCCCTCCTGACCTTCCATCATCTATGTACCTGCTGCGTTGTATTGTGGAGGATGTAGTGCTCTCTCGGGTTAACCCTTCAGTGGCTCTGCAGGACGACCAGCTGAAGGTGATCGAGTGCAACGTGCGGGTGTCACGTTCCTTCCCCTTCGTCTCCAAGACCCTGGGCGTGGATTTGGTGGCCCTGGCCACACAAGTAATCATGGGAGAAGAGGTGGAGCCGGTGGGACTCATGGCTGGAACGGGGATTGTAGGAGTGAAGGTAAGTGGCGGAGTCCTGAGCCCGGGCCCCTGCGGTCACTCGCCCCACCCCCACCCCTCTGCGGTCACTCGCCCCACCCCCTGCGGCCATTTACCCCCTCTGTCTCTTCAGGTGCCGCAGTTCTCCTTCTCCCGGCTGGCCGGAGCCGACGTTGTTCTCGGGGTGGAGATGACCAGCACTGGAGAGGTCGCCTGCTTCGGGGAGAACCGCTACGAGGCGTATCTGAAGGCCATGCTGAGCACCGGCTTCATGATCCCCCGGACCGACGTCCTGCTCGCCATCGGCGGCTACAGGGTGGGGAGGAGGTGGGGAGTCTCTAGTCACAGCTCAATCACCGACAGGCAGTGCACACACCCTACAAGTATCCTGCCCTGCTGACAATCCGGAGCTACAAGGTGAGGGAAGGGGTCTCTAGTCACAGCTCAATCACCGGCAGGCAGTGCCCACACCCTACATGTACCCTGCTCTACTTATCACCATAACCTACAAGCTTAAAGGGGTTGTCTCGCTACAAAGAATAGCTTTCAAATTGTAGGGAACACAAATTAAAGACATTTTCCAAATATCTTGCTTTGTTCCTCTGTTTTCCCTAAGGAGATACAAGTGAATTTATGACCTCCCTGGCTATTTCAGTTCCCTCAGTAACTGACCTGTAAACAATTCTCCCCCTGCTGTTTGTTCAATGAGATAACAGTGAGTGGGGGCATCACACAGGTCAGGGCAGTGTCCACAGTGAGTGTCCTTGCTGTCAGGCAGTAAAAAGCTTGATTTATGTAAAATAAAACAGAACTGTAATTAGGGCTTTTGTTTTGGGGATCAGATAAGAAGTCCTGTTAGTAGGTTGAGAAGCTAATCTGATCTAATTAGCAACTGAACAGGCATGGAGCTGTACAAGCAAGGAGCTTATGCAAATGAGTCAGTCTGAACCAGGAAGTGACAGAGTATTTCATTCATGCATCCTTTGAAACCCTGTAGGGAGACAACTCCTTTAAGGGGAGAGGGTCTCTAGTCACTGCTCAATCACCAACAGGTAGTACACACACCCTTTACAGCATGTATCCTGCCCTGCTCACCATCGGGCGCCAGAAGATGAGGGCAGGGGTCTCTAGTCGCAGCTCAATCACCGGCAGGCAGTGCACACACCCTACAAGTATCCTGCCCTGCTGACCATTGGGAGTTACAAGGTGAGGGGGAAGGTGGGATGTCTCTAGTCACAGCTCAATCACTGTCAGGCAGTGCACACACCTTACATGTATCCTGCCCTACTGACCACCGGGAGCTACAGGATGAGGGGAGGGGTCTCTAGTCACTGCTCAATCACTCACAGGCAGTGCACACCCTTCCTGTACCCTGCCCAGTGTGTTCCAGTCCCATGCTTGATTACCAGATATTTATTTTCTAGAGTTTCATTCTCTAGTCACATCCAGAGCTGCATCCACAGCTCTATTATCTGTGATATCTTGTACGTTGTCTGACACCTATTCAATGGGGGCAGTAAGGAGATGTGGAGTCCTCCAGCCTGTCAGCATTTTGCATGATGCAGCTCTGGATGTGATTGGAGCGCACTGTGTCTTGCAGAATAAGAGCGAGCTCCTGCCTGCGGTGCGGACGCTGGAGAGCCTGGGATACAGCCTGTACGCCAGCGTGGGCACAGCCGACTTCTACACGGAGCATGGCATCAAGGTAACCCCGTGTGTCCCGCCACTCGCCCCGTGTGTCCCACCCAGGTGATGTATAACGCCCGCCTCTCCTGCAGGTGAAGGCCATGGATTGGCCCTTTGAGGAGGTGGACAGCGAGGGCTCCCTGAGGGAGAAGCAGAGGAGCATCATGGACCATCTGTCTGAGAACCACTTTGACCTGGTCATCAATCTGTCCATGAGGGGCTCCGGGGGGCGCCGGCTCTCCTCCTTCGTGACCCGGGGGTACCGCACCCGCCGGCTGGCCGTGGATTACTCTGTGCCCCTCATCATAGACATCAAGTGCACCAAGCTGTTTGTGGAGGTGAGGAGGGGTCCTGGGGGGCTCGGTGGGATAGTGTCTGCACAGGACTGCACGTCTTCTCCTCCTGCAGGCCCTGCGACAGATCCGAGCGGCCCCTCCTGTGAAGACCCACGTGGACTGCATGACCTCCCAGAAGCTCATCCGCCTGCCAGGTGAGGGACACGGGCCTGTCACATGGGGGCATGACCCACCGGGGGTGAGGGGCAGGGGCCTGTCAGACTGGGGGCCATGACCCACTGAGGGCCAGGGGAGTGAGGGGCAGGGGCCTGTCAGACTGGGGGCCATGACCCACTGAGGGCCAGGGGAGTTAGGGGCAGGGGCCTGTCAGTCTGGGGGCCATGACCCACTGAGGGCCAGCGGAGTGGGGCAGGGGCCTGTCGGACTGGGGGCATGACCCACCAAGGTCTGGGGAGTGAGGGGCAGGGGCCTGTCAGACTGGGGGCCATGACCCACTGAGGGCCAGGGGAGTGAGGAGCAGGGGCCTCTCAGACTGGGGGCCATGACCCACTGAGGGCCGGGGGAGTGAGGGGCAGGGACCTGGGGGACATTACCCACTGAGGGCCGGGGGAGTGAGAGGCAGGGGCCTGTCAGACTGGGGGCATGACCCACTGAGGGCTGGGGAGTGAGGGGCAGGGGCCTGTCAGACTGGGGTCCATGACCCACCAAGGGCTAGGAGTGAGGGCCAGGGGCCTGTCAGACTGGGGGACATTACCCACTGAGGGCCGGGGGAGTGAGGGGCAGGGGCCTGTCAGACTGGGGGCCATGACCCACTGAGGGCCGGGGGAGTGAGGGGCAGGGGCCTGTCAGACTGGGGGACATTACCCACTGAGGGCCGGGGGAGTGAGGGGCATGGTCCTGTCAGACTGGGGGACATTACCCACTGAGGGCCGGGGGAGTGAGGGGCAGGGGCCTCTCAGACTGGGGGACATTACCCACTGAGGACCGGGGGAGTGAGGGGCAGGGGCCTGTCAGATGGGGGACATTACCCACTGAGGGCCGGGGGAGTGAGGGGCAGGGGCCGGAAAGACTGGGGGACATTACCCACTGAGGGCCGGGGGAGTGAGGGGCAGGGGCCGGTTCAGACTGTGGGGACATTACCCACTGAGGGCCGGGGGAGTGAGGGGCAGGGGCCTGTCAGACTGGGGGACATTACCCACTGAGGGCCGGGGGAGTGAGGGGCAGGGGCCTGTCAGACTGGGGGACATTACCCACTGAGGGCCGGGGGAGTGAGGGGCAGGGGCCTGTCATACTGGGGACATTACACAATGAGGGCCGGGGGAGTGAGGGGCAGGGGCCTGTCAGACTGGGGGCATGACCCACTGAGGGCCGGGGGAGTGAGGGGCAGGGGCCTGTCAGATGGTGCCCCATAGGGCTATGACTCATTGAGGGCCGGCAGAGTGAGGAGCAGTGGCCTGTCAGACTGGGGGGGGCTTCTAGGGTAAGGGGGCAGAGGGCTGGGACCCACTGAGGGTCTAGGGGTTGAGGGACCTGTCGTACTTGGGGGGCTTCTAGGGTAAGGGGGACAGAGGGCTGGGACCCACTGAGGGTCTAGGGGTTGAGGGACCTGTCGTACTTGGGGGGGCTTCTAGGGTAAGGGGGACAGAGGGCTGGGACCCACTGAGGGTCTAGGGCACAGGTGTCAAACTGGCGGCCCTCCAGCTGTTGGAGAACTACAACTCCCATCATGCATTTGTATAATCTATAACAGTGGGAATGATGGGAGTTGTAGTTTCCCAACAGCTGGAGGGCCGCCAGTTTGGCACCCCTGGGCTAGGGGTTGAGGGACCTGTCGTACAAGGGGGGCTTCTAGGGTAAGGGGGACAGAGGGCTGGGACCCACTGAGGGTCTAGGGGTTGAGGGACCTGTCGTACTTGGGTGGGCTTCTAGGGTAAAGGAGGCAGAGGGCTGGGACCCACTGAGGGTCTAGGGGTTGAGGGACCTGTCGTACTTGTTTGGGCTTCTAGGGTAAGGGGGACAGAGGGCTGGGACCCACTGAGGGCCCGTGAGAGTGGGGGCAGTGACCTGTCATTCCAAGGTGGGCTCCTAGGGTACTGGGGGCCGGGGGCTGTGACCCGTTGAGTGGCAGGGACGTGTCCTATCAGGGATGGGGGCAACAGGCTATGACCCCATGAGGGCCCTGGGGGATGCATGACCCGTTGATGGCTCCATGTTCAGGGTTAGGTGCATTGTGGGTAACTGGCGGATGGTCATAGATCCGGAAGGATGCTGGTTGTAATAGTCCTCGTACATTTTGGTATAGGGTGGACCCCCCCGCTAACATAGCGTTCTCTCTGCACAGGTCTGATCGACGTTCACGTGCACCTGCGGGAGCCCGGGGCCACCCACAAGGAAGACTTCTCCTCCGGGACCGCGGCGGCCCTGGCTGGCGGGGTGACCATGGTTTGCGCAATGCACAATACCAGTCCCCCCATCACAGACGAGGCCACCTTCTCACTGGCACAGAAGGTCAGAGGCCGGTCACTGGTCCGGGTGCAGCGGGCGCTGGCTCTGGACCCTCCTAACCCTTTGTCTTCTTGTCCTGGCAGCTGGCGGAGGCCGGTGCCCGCTGCGACTTTGCCCTGTTTCTTGGCGCTTGTTCAGAGAACAGCGGTTCCCTCGCCCCCATCGCCAGCTCGGCCGCCGGCCTGAAGATGTATCTGAACGACACCGACTCCCAGCTGAAGATGGACAACGTGTCCCTGTGGATGGAGGTGAGGGTGGCCCCTGCAGGGAGCGGGCTCCTGGTGGTCCGGGGGAGGCAGTGTACGGCTCCTGGTGGTCCGGGGGAGGCAGTGTACGGCCCCTGGTGGTCCGGGGGAGGCAGTATACGGCCCCGGTTATCCTGTGGGGGGGAGGCAGTATACGGCCCCTGTTATCCTGTGCTGGGGGGGAGGCAGTATACGGCCCCTGTTATCCTGTGCTGGGGGGGGGGGCAGTATACGGCCCCTGTTATCCTGTGCGGGGGGGGGGCACTATACAGCCCCGGTAATCCTGTGCTGTGGGGGGGGGGCAGTATACGGCCCCTGTTATCCTGTGCTGGGGGGAGGGGAGGCAGTATACGGCCCCTGTTATCCTGTGCTGTGGGGGGGGGGGGGCAGTATACAGCCCCTGTTATCCTGTGCTGGGGGGGAGGCAGTATACGGCCCCTGTTATCCTGTGCTGGGGGGGAGGCAGTATACGGCCCCTGTTATCCTGTGCTGGGGGGGAGGCAGTATACGGCCCCTGTTATCCTTTGCTGGGGGAGGCAGTATACGGCCCCTGTTATCCTGTGCTGGGGGGGGGGGCAGTGTACGGCCCCTGTTATCCTGTGCTGGGGGGGGCAGTATACGGCCCCTGTTATCCTGTTTCGGGGGGGGCCTTGGGCTCCGGGGGTCGCTGCCGCCATTACAGTCTCTCTCTGTTTGCAGCACTTTGAGAAGTGGCCGGCTCACCTGCCCATCGTGGCTCACGCCGAGAACCAGACAGTGGCCGCCATCTTGATGGTCGCCCAGTTGTACAAGCGCTCGGTGCACATCTGCCACGTGGCCAAGAAGGAGGAGGTAGGTCCCTGTCCCGGCCGCTCCGGAAGCTGTTCGGAGCCCCCACCCCTTACCAGCTGCTTCCTTACCCAGATCCTCATCATCAAGGCGGCCAAGCAGAAGGGGATCCAGGTGACCTGTGAGGTGGCCCCCCACCACCTCTTCCTGTGCCTGGAGGACCTGGAGCGGCTGGGGCACAAGCGCGGCCAGGTGCGGCCCATGCTGGGCACCAGGGAGGACCTGCAGGCGCTGTGGGACAACCTGGACGTCATCGACTGCTTCGCCACCGACCACGGTAAGGAGGGCCCTGACCTGTGCCCCCACCACCCTGCCCCTATGACTGGTGGGAGTGACCAGTGCCCCCACCACCCTGCCCCTATGACTGGTGGAGTAACCTGTGCCCCTATGACTGGTGGGAGTGACCAGTGCCCCCACCACCCTGCCCCTATGACTGGTGGGAGTGACCAGTGCCCCCACCACCCTGCCCCTATGACTGGTGGGAGTGACCAGTGCCCATACCACCCTGCCCCTATGACTGGTGGGAGTGACCAGTGCCCCCACCACCCTGCCCCTATGACTGGTGGGAGTGACCAGTGCCCCCACCACCCTGCCCCTATGACTGGTGGGAGTGACCAGGGCCCCACCACCCTGCCCCTATGACTGGTGGGAGTGACCAGTGCCCCCCCCACCCTGCCCCTATGACTGGTGGGAGTGACCAGTGCCCCCCAACACCCTGCCCCTATGTCTGGGGGAGTACCCTGTGCCCCTAGGAATGGTGGGAGTGACCCGTGCCCCCCACCACCCTGCCCCGATGACTGGTGGAGTAACCTGTGCCCCTATGACTGGTGGGAGTGACCTGTGCCCCCACCACCCTGCCCCTATGACTGGTGGGAGTGACCAGTGCCCCCAACCACCCTGCCCCTATGACTGGTAGGAGTGACCAGTGCCCCCACCACCCTGCCCCTATGACTGGTAGGAGTGACCAGTGCCCCCACCACCCTGCCCCTATGACTGGTAGGAGTGACCAGTGCCCCCACCACCCTGCCCCTATGACTGGTAGGAGTGACCAGTGCCCCACCACCCTGCCCCTATGACTGGTAGGAGTGACCAGTGCCCCCACCACCCTGCCCCTAATGACTGGTAGGAGTGACCAGTGCCCCCACCACCACTGCCCCTATGACTGGTAGGAGTGACCAGTGCCCCCACCACCCTGCCCCTATGACTAGTAGGAGTGACCAGTGCCCCCACCACCCTGCCCCTATGACTGGTGGGAGTGTCCAGTGCCCCCCAACCACCGTGCCCCTAAGACTGGTGGGAGTGACCAGGGCCCCACCACCCTGCCCCTATGACTGGTGGGAGTGACCAGTGCCCCCACCCCCCTGCCCCAAATGACTGGTAGGAGTGACCAGTTGGCCCCCACCACCCTGCCCCTATGATGGGGAGTAACCTGTGCCCCTATGACTGGTGGGTGTGACCAGTGCCCCCACCACCCTGCCCCTATGACTGGTGGGAGTGACCAGTGCCCCCTACCACCTTGCCCCTATGACTGGTAGGAGTGACCAGTGCCCCCACCACCCTGCCCCTATGACTGGTGGGAGTGACCAGTGCCCCCTACCACCCTGCCCCTATGACTGGTAGGAGTGACCAGTGCCCTAACCACCCTGCCCCTATGACTGGTGGGAGTGTAATAGATAGTAGCCTCAAAGGGGCTATCCTGTCCTTGTGGGGGTTCAAATTATCTTAAAAATAACAAAAGGTGCACCGAGAAAACAAATCACAACATGCCCTGTTGCTGTGAAAGTGCTTTCTGATTTTATTCACAAAATGGTGGTTTTTTATACCTCTTGCAAATGAGTAGATAAGAAGCATCACATGTAGCTGTCTGTGAGGGTCTATTGGCACGTCCTTATCTATGGACCACTCCTCACAGCTTCAGGAATGTCTGAACACAGGGTGTAACTTCTGACTAGGCGCCATCTTGGATTACACGACGACAAACTACTACAGGCAGCATTTTGTTTACACATTATGACAAAAAGATATACCAAACAGCTTTTACATGCTGTATTAATTTGTGA
>JAODAL010037175.1:0-40752 GCA_025379985.1 Phyllomedusa bahiana | reverse complement strand
CCCCCCGCTGTTTTGTTGACGTTTTTGGGCCCAATACCCCTTTTGATTTTCATTCGTTCCTAAAAAAATTTTGGGGAGGGGGTGGGGTTTTTTAAAAACCCGGGACAAAAATACCCATCCCCTTTTTTTTACCTTCCCATTGGGGGCAACCCTTTTTTTTGGCCCTAAGCCTTTGTTTTGGGTGGAATGTGTTGTAAAAGGGGATCCCGGCCCCCCAACTTTTTTTTAATCCCCAAACCTTTAAAAAATTGCCCAACGCCTCTTGAGTAGTTTTGATGGGGTGGGAACCCGCCCAAATGCCCCCCGGTTTAGATCCCCCTGGGGGCACAGGGGGGCGGGGGGGGCGGGTTTTCCCCTTTTTTGAAGAGGTGGGTTGGGAAAATTGTGTTTTTTGTGGCCCCTTCGGTTGGGAGGGAGGAAGGTTCCCGGGTGGGTTTTAAAAAGGTAAACCCCCCCGGTCGGTAGGGAATTTTGATCCCCCAACATCTCGGGGTGGGATGGAGCATTGATGATAAGACGGCTTTCTTTGGGTCCCCCATCAAAACATGAGGGGGGGGCAGATGCAGAGAAAGGTCCCGGTGCAGGGCGGTAGAGCCTGGTGCAGGGCAACTGGTGCTGGTGTGGCGGCAGAGCCGCAGGCAGGGTGAGGGGGCTGCAAGGTTCTGCATAAGGGCGCGAGCGGGTCAATCGCTGGCTCTGCTGGGCCCCCGGCCCGTTGTGACGCCCCGGGGTCAGGCAAAGGTCCCCCTGCGGAATCGGGCCCAGATTGTACTGTAGGGTTCGGTGGACGCTGGCCCATGCAAGCGATGTAGTTAAGCCAGCAGGAGCGGAGTCTAAGTAGCCCGGTATTCACCAACCCCGCCCAAAGCGGGAGGGACTTGCTGCGGCGTGAGGCTACCAGGTCCTCCCCTGAATGCTTGCTTGCATGGGGGGGCCAGGGTATGCGTGGTAAAAATTTGTAATCCAGAGGCGTAGTGGGGACAGGCGGAGGTAGGAAGGGCGGCAGGGTTCGTGGTCAGAGACAGGCAGACGGTCAGGGCGGGCGGCAAACAGACAAGGTCAGGAAAGTAGCGGAAGGACGGGTAACGGTTAACAATATGACCCAAAAACACTCTCTAAAAGACACTAAATCACCCATCAATCTGGAAAGAGTGTGGGGGCGTATTCCTTATATTGGACCAGGGGCCCGGCAATTGACTAAATTACGGGACGGGCCCTTTAAATCCGCCCCGCCGTCAGCGCGCCCCTAAGCAGGGGTCGGCCGCGGCCGGGACAGGCGAAGCAGGAAGCCAGGAGCGCGGACGGGTAAGTGAACAAGCGCGGGGACTCTAGCAGCGAGGGGCTGGACGGGGGCAGCCGCGGACCCGCGCGGCCCCCCGGGGGAGGGGGGGAGGGGGGGGCGAAGGCACCCGCGCCAGCACCCATGACAGTTATTACTGTTGATTTCTATTGTTCTATTTTCTCTGTTACCTCTATTGACTTCTAACGAGAGTTTACAATCTACAATATTGACCTACAGTTAAAGGGGTTTTCTCACTACAATGATTAGCTTTTAACATGTAAGGAAAGGTTAATGAAGACTACTACCAAATACATTGTTGTTTTGATTTTGCTTTAATCAGGAGATGAAGAAGATTGTATCTCCTCCAAGCTGCCGTCAGTCAATTCTGACCATGGTGGGTTACTCCCTGCAGAGTCTTATCTTTATAGTAGACTTTGTTAAACTAACTAAATGAAAAGCTCTAACTCTTTACAGCTCTGTAGCCTTGTATAGTACACATTATAAATCTCAAGCACTGTCACTGTTAGAGTGTGTTCACAAGGCAAAGACAAAATACAGGTAGGATTTTCTGACCGGTATTTTGTCTTTTTTTTGGCATATTGAGGGACAGCTTTTGTCTGCGGTTTGCGGATTCATGCTGTCCTCCTTCGCACCCACATGTTCATGTTCTGCCCAAAAACCGGGCGGAAGAATGAACATGCTCTAAGTTTTTAGGAACGCTAGTGGTGTACAAAACCGTCTGGTGAAAAATCCGTGCAGTGTGGACTGCTGCATGGATTTCCTATTTAAATCAATACAAAAGGTTGACAGTCAATTTACAGATGGTTTTCAAATCCGAAAACCGCCCGTAAAACCGACTGAAAACCCTTGCCATAGGGATAAGCCCTAACATGAATAGTTAGGAACAACAGAACTCATGTATTAATCACTTAAATAAATCCATACAGTATCAATAGACACTGGACGTAGCCGGGTTTGGTGGAAGCTTCCAAAAAAGTCTGATTATTATGTTACAGTTGCTTAGGCATGTTTGAAAAAAAAAATGCCTCCTGAAAAATGCATATATTTGATGTGTTTTCCAGTGGCATTTTCCAGCATCATCATATGATTCAGAGATTATGTGATTCAGTGATTCATCTTGATTTGCAATGTGAACATAACAGATTGGCACATGCTTTCTAAACAGAAAGAAATATGCACCCAATGTTAGAGAAAAAGCAACAGAGATAAAGGGTTTTATATTTACCTATTAACGTAAAGGTAACACTTGGATGGGCATTTTGTCTGCATAAAAAGGCACAAAATAAGGGTAGAGGAAAACCTTAAAGGGGTTGTTTCCCTACATCGATTCCTCTCACCTCAGTCCTGTTTTCTTGGTTTCACTTTGAATTCAGGGGCGTGTTTACTAGCTTCCACTAGGCTGCAGTAGAAGCCAGGTCTGTAGCTATAGCAACCAGTGCTGGCAGCCTATCAGGATAGATCAAACAGGTCTGTAGCCATAGAGACCTGAGGAGCTGATGCAGCCCATACAAAAGGGCATGCTCAGCACCATTGGCCTCCAGGACACCGCTCTCTCTTGGTTCTCATCTTACCTTTCTAACTGCTCCTTCAGTGTCTCATTTGCAGGTTCTACCTCCTCTCCTCTTCCTCATGCTGTCGGGGTTCCTCAGGGATCCGTTCTTGGACCTTCCCTTCTCAATTTACCCCCCCTTTGGGACAAAACCATCAGAAATTTTGGCCCCGTCCACTCTACGCTGATGACACCCAATTATACCTCCTCCCGAGAATCACTCCTGCTCTGCTACAAAACCCCAGTGACTGTCTGTCCCGCTGTCTCGACATCTGTCCCCCCTGTATCTTAAACAAAACCCTCCTAAAACAAAATTCTGCATCCCCCCATCTACTAACAGCCTTACCCCCCCTTTTCTTTCAGGTGGGGCACCACCATAACTCCTAGGCGCAGGCCCGCTGTTTTGGGGGTTATACAAATTTCCCGATCTGTTTTATCCTATATCCTCCCTTCCCCGTCCTGTCACCTCCCTCAAGAAATTTCCCAGATTCCGTCTTTTCTCACTGTGGAAACAACTCAAACTCTCTTTGTTGCTCTTATTCATTCTCGTTTTGACTCTAAAACCCCTGCTTACGGTCTCCCTCTGTGCAAACTCCCCCCTTCCCAGTCTGTCCTGATGCACCCAGGCTTGTTTTCTTTCCAGCCGCTATACGATGCCCTACCTGTTCAGTACTGCACGGGTTGCCTATCATACAGGATACGTATAAATCTCACTCTCATCTAAAGCCCCCAAAACCCGCTGTCCTCCCCCATCTCCTCCCTCATTGTTCCCACCCTACCCCCTCTCTCCGCTCGCTGAGATATAGGTTCATCTAAATATCCAAAAACCCCACCCCCGTTCCAAGACTTCAACTCGGCACCAGTTCTCTGGCAGTTACCGCGGGCACGGGCACCTTGAACTCTCTAGTTTTTTAAAAGGCCTAAAACAACTCCTGGCCTACCCAAATCCCTAAGCTAACACCCCCCTCCCCCCCACCCCCTGCCATCATCTATTTTGGGCATTTTAACGTATATGAGTATTAAGGGTGGCGGTTTCTCCGAAATTCTATGTAAAAAACCCCATATTTATACATGGTGGACCATTGTAAATCTAGCATTTTTGCCCTTCGTTCCCCGTACACCCTAATAGATTGTAAAGCTCTTGCGCAGGGCCCCACACCTTGTGTCTAATCTGTAAGTACTTTTAATGTGAAATTCGTACGTTTCCCCCCAAAATTTGAAATTGTCGGAATATGTTGGCGCTATATAAATAAAGATTTTTATTTTTATATCCGAATATTAGGTAGGAATGGTTCATGGACATATACTACAAAGTGACTTGTTTTTGCAAGATCTTTAACATAAAAAGCAATCCTTGTAGTGAGACTCCTTTTGTTGAGATCAAAATACTGAGAAATAACCTCCTATTATATGTCATCAAGTTGGGGGCCGTTCCTGAATGTGCATGGGAGCTGTATTAGTGCTCCCTTTATTTGCAAGATAAAACCTTTTCTAGATCCTATTGAATCAGAGCTGGTTCTCCATATAATGTGAGCTGTCTGGGATGGGGATTTTCACAGTGATGCTGCTTCTGTTAAACACAGACAGTTGTTGACATTGCCATAAAAAGCTTTGCATTATGAAGGCGTAACCATGAGGATAGTAGGTTTCTAGGCACAGTCCCCATGAGTCCTGTTTACGCACTCAGGAAACTGGTGCTGGTTTCATGTAACAAATCACGTGACCTAGAAAACAACAGGGAAATGACTTGGCAGATTTTCAAAGCAGGTTTTTCTTCTACCACTCCCATCAGATGCTTTAAATCCCAGCACTACAGCCTCCAGCATCAATCGAGAGCAGGAAAATGCAGAAGCAAGCAATGAAGATTCACATCGAATACTGGTAAGTTGGTCCCTTCTGTAAAATAACATGAATTCAGTATCTGCTCTGCAATTGCTACTTACAGTATCTATACAACATGCATGAGTCTATTAAATAAATACATGTCTGCTCAGGGACGTCGCTCTGCCGCCCATTTATGCCTCTCTTCCTAGAGGTGGCAGTGATGTATTTATTAACATAAATTATTAGGAAGGCTGCTATATTTATGCAGGCACTCGCCCCCCCTTTTCTTTGAAAGCCCCCCTGTCTGTACAAAACAAGGAATCATCAAAATAAGGGGTTTCATACCGATAAATTTTCGCTTTTAGTCTCTTCCCTTTTTGTCTTCATGGTTCTAAAACGTAAAATTTTGTTTAATAAAGAAAATTACACAGCTTACCAAAGGATAGAGCGTAATAGATAGAGGGACATACATGTATTAGTTACAATGATTTAATAAACCTATTTCTGCCATGTTTCTTGACATCCCATGTTTCAGCTTTGTATTCCTTCCTTCTTTTATGTAACATACACCACTTATCTGTAAATAAAGGATCAGAATAATACAATTTGATGTGTACTAAAAACAAAACCTGTCCCCCCAAATTTTTTCCTCTAATGCTACGGCCACACAACAGTTATAAAATGCTGGTCGGAATCTGTTTAAGAATCCGGACGGTATTTTATCGTGTTTTGAATGGTTTTGGGGGACGGTTCAATCCGCGGTTTGTGGATTTGCCCGTCCCCTTTAGCCATTGAATAGCACAACTTATGCCCAAAAACTGGGTGGAAGATTGTGCATGCTCCAAGTTTTTCAGAAATCCGAGGGTGTGAATGGAAAATGTAAAAACGGACACTATGTCAATGTACGTTGCCCATCCACCTATATAATAATAATCTTTATTTATATAGCGCCAACATATTCCGCAGCACTTTACCTATATGAGTCAATGAACACATTAACATATACATTTTTGCGTGCGTCACAAAACCACAAAACGGATCCGTCAAACGTTCAAAATAATATAGTGTACACTAAACCCTACAAAATCTCCCAGCAACATCTTCTAATCAGGGCTGAAGTGTCCACTGGGCGTGTCTAGAGCTCACAAGCACTAGCTGAATTTGCACCAATTTTGGATGAAGACTTCAATGTCATCTCTAAATCGGGTTAGATGGGACCAGTACATGCAATGAATGAAAATAAAAACCTCCCCTCTGAATCCTCATTCCTTACCATATGCTGATTAGGTTACCCAGTTAGATGGTGGCCAGCGCATGCGCAGAATAAAAATGAATTCTTTACACACGGCAGTGAATTTAATTTCATTCTGCGCATGCACAAGTCATCATCGATCAGTATAGGATAGGGAAGTTTTGCGAATTTCATTTTCTAAGGTATGCGCCGCTAATCTGAATATTTAGCAGAAGTTTAGAAAGGGTTTAGGGTGGAAACACATGGCAGGATTTAGTTTTTGTTCATGATGCAGCTAAGAGTCACACCAATGACCACACAAGACACTGGAAAACTCATGTGGCCTAACCCCTACATTGGTGGTACTGTTATATAGGGCTAAAATGTGGTGACAGGTTCCCTTTAAGCTGAACAAACAACAAAAAGATTTAGAAATGAATCCAACAATCCAAATGTTAAATTGACAATGCGTAATTGTAGGATTAACCAATATTTTACCACATATTACATTGCAGTGGGAGGTGAGGGTATGAGTCCCGTTACCGGGAACTTGCCTCTGAAATCAAGGAGCATGTACCTGAAGCGGAGATTACTGGTAGTGTCAGCAGAGTCGGTGAGCATTATTTTATTTCTCTATGAGCTTTTTGTCTTATAATGTGTCTATATTAAGTTAAGTATATCGCCACAGGGGAATGCAGCAAACCAACAGGTAAATAATACATGATAAATGTAATGTAATATTGTTCTGTGATCTGCAGTGTGGACTTTAAATCCTTAGCACATCAATTTGAATCACAGAAACATTGCAGATTTGCTGTATATTTTTCCTCTTTGAATTTAATAAGGGAAGGTGAAATCTGTGAAAAGACCTGTGGATTTTGCTGTGGATTACCCGCAAATCTGTATCAAATTCTACAAGTTCTGAAAAAAGCCTTTGACGTTTAAATAAAATAAAAAAAATTATATACACTTCCCTTTTACTCCAATGACAACATGTCTTTATGTGGGGTCATTGCTGTAAGCCAGCTGTACATAAAAGACTAAGGGACTGGACATACATTGCCAATGGAGTGCTGGGGAAAGGCGAATATACAATACATTTTTCAAAAACATTTTATTGTTAGTCCCACAAGAAAATTTATAAGCAAATCCAAAGTTGGTGCAGATTTGCAGTGAGGGATTTCCCAGCAGTTTACTGTGAAATTTCTGCAGGAACGTTCCACAGCAATTCTACAGTGTGGAAACATGTACAGGGACAAAGTTCAAAGCATTGTAAAAGCTGTGCACTCTGGAAATTATCGTTAAAACTTTCACGCCCTGCAGTCAGGTATAGCTGTTATTAGAGCTATTAGTTATTGCGCTTTAGAAGACATTTTTACTGTACGCCCCAATATTTTCAATAGGAACATGTTAGGCTATGTTCACACGGCTTATTTACGGCCGTATTTCGCAAGCGGGGGGAGGAGACGGAATCCATAGTTTTCTATGAGAACTGTGGATTACCATAATGACTGGGACGGATTTCACCCGTAATTCGCGCAGTACAGCACAAATTACGGACTGAAATCCGTCCCAAAATAAGCCGTGTGAACATAGCCTTAGAGTTCACATCATGAACTTCAGCACGTATTTTACCTACACAAGATTTCCCCCAAGAAATCCACATCCTAAAAGAAAATAGTCATTATGCCCCAGAAATCGGAGGGTATCCCTCAGAAATCTGCAACATATTACATGGCAGATTTTTCCATTAGTAAAATATGCCGTGTGAACAGAGCCTTAGGCTATTGACCAATGATAAATGTATTCCTTTCCAGAGTGCACAGCCAAGAGGGTTTTATCAGTAGTTTATTGCTTAAGAAGAGACAACTTCTAGATAACCCATAGATTTATTTTTTACCCTTTAAGGGACCTACCAATTTAAAAAAAAAATAATTGTTTTTTGTTTTTAAAAACACATAATATAGCATTTAATGTATTGAAAAACTCTCCAAAAATTATTTGTGGGATGGAATGTTAGAAAGAAAATTTGATTCTGTCACTGTTTTGGGTTCTGTTTTATACTCAGTTTCCTGACATTAATTTTATTTATCAATATGTTGATTATGACTCTACTACTAATGTATATTTGGTGTTCCGTTGATTGATCTATATAAGGGACTGTTTGCGGGGCAAGCTGTAATTTTTGGAGATTTTACCATTTTGGGGTACAAACAACTTTCTGATCACTTTTTATGATTTTTTTTGTGGGAAACCTGGTGATCAATGAACAGCAAATCTATTTATGGTGTTCACTATGCAGGATAAATAACATTTAATGTTTTGGGACAATTTTTTAGTATGTGGTTACTCAATTGTGGGGTATTGTATAAAATTGATACATCCAGCAGTTTACATTTGAAACATGAACATGACTTTTATTGATTTTTTTATGTCATGTATAATTTTTTATAAACTTCGGACTTGTTGGGACCCTCACCAAATTTTAAACTAAAGATGCAAAAGTGCTCTTCTGAACATTGTGCTCCTTTCTGCTCAGGTCTCATCGGAAAGCTGAACATGTAGTGTACAAATTCATAGAAGGTTTCATTGACTTTCTGTGAATTTGTACATTAATTGGGTCTCCAAGGAGAGCTCAGCAGAAACTAAGATCCCCATCACTTAACTGAGATCTTGGGCTTCTTCTTTTAGGAATTTGTGGGGGTGTCAGTACCCAGACCCCCCTTACTAAACCCTCCTTATGGGTATCCCATATGGTGATTGTGGATTTTTGTTCTTGTATTTACAGCTGAGTGGATTGTTGAGTGGGCGGCCATTTTTAAAACATTTATAACTGTAATATTGGTGTTTGTATAAATGTGTGTGTATATATATATATTTACATCCCTTAATGCATTTATTTACTAATTACAGGAAGCTTTGAGATTAAAGTCAATGATGAGTTGATCTTCTCTAAACTGGATTGTGGAGGGTTTCCATATGCAAAGGATGTAAGTGTTGATATTTTCTTTGCACATAAATTAATCAAAAGAGGATATCTGGTGTGTGAGAGTGATACCGTGTAGCTAAGGATATAATTACACATAAAGTGTTTATACTGTGCTTCAAACAGGAGAGGTAGAGGCCCCAGCTCAATAACTTAACCTAGCATGTTTAAATAGAGGTCATTCTCATTTCTGTATAGTAGGAAACCCAACATCAAGCCGTAAGATCTCTGTGCAGTTTTAATGAGTAGAGAGAAATATGCTCCTGTGAACAGTTGACAGTTTGAAAACTTGTTCTGAGATATGTTGTTGACATTTTCTGTCAGCACAATCATTAGGTGGCGTCATCGATGCCTTTACAATAGTACTCCCATGAGGCACATAGACTGTAAATGTCACTGGGAGTGGTGTCAACATTTATTGTGACAACCAACAACAGTGATTTCAGATCAAAGGTAGATAAAAATCACCCCATAGTACAGTATTTCATGGAGCATGCTACAATTTATTTTTGTAAATATGGAAAACATCTTTTGTGTGAAAGCAGAGGCATAGAGTTATAGTAGGACTGTGACTGCCACTTATTGTTGAGTACAACTTAGGCTATGTCTACATGGCAAATGGAATTCTGTTGCAGGATCCGACTAGTATTTTGCAATCGGTTTTCAGCGCGGATTTTGTGGTCGGTTTACGGATTTCGTCCAGCCCATTAACATTGAACAGTACTATATGCTGCCGTTTTCAAGTGAAATACGACGGATTATAGAACATGTTCTAAGTTTTTTTTAACAGATTTCTGATCCGACCTCAGAAAATCCGAGCTGTGTACACTACAGCCCAGATTTTATATTGAGGTCTATGGGGATGATTTACAGTCAGATTTTTGCGGATTCTAAATACTGAATACACTTAAAAACCTGTCTGTAAATCAGTGCCGTGTAGACGTAGCCTTAGGTTATGTTCACACGGTGTCTTCACCCCATATGAACATACGCTTTTCTGATGCGTCTCTGGGTCCATCAGAACGGACCCAGAGACGCATCTAACAATGAGCAGTACTTTATCACTGCCTGCAATGAGGAAGACGCAGCGGTGTTCACATGAGTGATCGCCGCTGCATGTTTGCTTCGCGCCTGTCGGGTCCGTCTTTCGGATGCAATCCAAGAATTGCATGTCATTTCTTTGATCGCATCCGCAAGACGGACCCTAAAGGCGCAATGCAAACATGCAGCGCCGATCTCTCATGTGAACGCCGTTGCGTCTTCCTCATTGCAGGCAGTGATAAAGTACTGCTAATTGTTAGATGCGTCTCTGGGTCCCGTTCTGATGGACCAGAGACGCATCAGAAAAGCGGATGTTCATATGGGGTGAAGACGCCGTGTGAACATACCCTTAGAGGCTGGATGAAACTGCAGAGTGCAGTGTCGCTATCTAATGATTCTCTGTTTTTACATCATGTTATACAGTATAAAAACAAATGACCATGGAAAAAAATTCTCATTCTGATCTTTATGTAATTAGATCATAGAAGCAGTGAAGAGGATGAAAGATGGGAAACAGACTGAAAAAGTGACTAGGAACCAAAAAGGCTGCTGTGTCCAGTGATGGAAGAAAGAGTTGAGGTCAGACTGGTTTACAGACAAGAGCAAATTCTGTTAATGACTGGTTTCGTCAAAAAGCCGAGGAAATCACGAACAATCTTAGAATCTGGTCTTAAAGCCTGGAACTTAGCTGAACCCTGCTCCACCTCCAATAAATGTTCTAAACACTGTCTGATGTGTTATCTTTGTATCGTGCTTCCTTTCAGATCATACAAGTATCGGTTTGAAGGTTTTATAGCATTCCAGAATGATCGGATATTACATTAATCAATGTTCAAGTACAGCACTCATTGAGTGCAGTGGAAAATCATAATTTTAGTTGTGTATTTTTCGACGCGTACCGTGCGCGCCATACAAATAATTGACGTGTCAATTCATTTACGCGGCAAGAAATACAAAAGTATAGAAGGTAGGACTCTGTCTCAGGCCACTGCGCATCATTTTATCAAAACTATTCTGCTATAGACCTAATGAGTGTGAGGCAGCCCAGCTGTTTCCCACTGACTGATGAGTTCACATGGTGTTCTATTGCATACGTCTTTATTGCATATCTCAACTGCATCAAATATGCATATAGAAAACATTCATTAAAAAAAAAACACATGTCTTTCCAGGACACAGAGAAGAATCAACCTCTGTACCACTCCGCAATCAATCAATACATGACCAGTGTCCTACACATATTTCTCAATCCAAGTAGGATGGTGCTTGGTGGGCCAAAAAGCAAGTCCCACAGTAAATGAGCAATACAGGTAGAAATATTCCACAACACACCCCATAGATATAATCCAATTTATTGCAAACTTGTCAATTCCAGGGTACAAACATTAGGATATGTCCTACAGGAAGAGGTAGTCATTTCACACACAAATGCGCTTCCTCAAAGACTTTGAGAAAGCGCGTTTGTGTTTGAAACGGACGGTTTTGTATTTAATCCATATTTGGGACACTTGTGAAATCTAGTTAATTAAAAAATGCATGTGTTTTTTGATGCATATAGGCTGATTGAACTTCATTTTCTTTGTTTAGAGTGGTTTTTGAGAAGACAAACATGGTCTTTATTATTTTTGTTTGAGAAACAGCACTATTCCTATACAAAGCTATCTAATACTGTAGCTTAAAGGGGTTGTCTCACTACAAGGATTACTTTTCATGTTAAAGATCTTGCACAAACAAGTCACTTTGCACTATATGTCCATTAACGGTGTCCTACCTAGTCCTAGATCTCCCCTCTTGAATGGGCTGCATCCACTCCTTAGGTCGCTACAGTTACAGACCTGTTAAATCTATCATGATAGGCTGCCAGCACTGGTTGCTATAGCTACAGACCCAGACCTGGCTTCTACTGCAGCCCAGTAGAAGCAGGTAAATACGCCCCTGAATTCAAAATGAAACTACAGATTTCTCTATTTCAGTAAATACTTGTGTTCCCTGTGAAATAACAATTTTGGGGCATCTTTTCTTAAAACAATTTTGGGGCATCAGGAGGTGTCACAAATCATCTTTAACATTTTTTCCATGCACAGAATAGTCAGGGTGTTATACACTAAACACATGGAGGCCAAGTTAATATCAAGGATTTTGTGGTCACTATAGCTAATAAATCCCAAAAATAAATATGACAGCAAGTACAGCTCCAAAAGGGAGTAGAATTGTTTTCATAAACTCCTTAAAGATGACTTAAAGGGGTTTAGAATGATGTAAGCTGATTTAAATCTGCTTCACTGCTGTGACTTCTATCAATCAACTGTAATCTGCAGGGAAACCTGGCATAAAGTTCCTAATTGTTCTAATTCACTGCAGCAGTGTCATTTGAGAAGAGAAGCATTACATGAAGTCCACTAAAATTGACAGATGTGCTGACTATGAAACCCTCATTGTAGACACTGTACACTTTGACGTATTAATTGTAAATGAGAAACATTAATTATTAACATAGCATTCTCTAATAGGAAAATCAGAATTATTTTTCAAAACTAGACAACCCCGCTAAATGAAACCACATTAAAAATGCGATTTGATCTGCCGGTAGAGCAAGAGATGCTGAGCAGATTGATATATGATTATGTGGGAAAGATTCAGCAGAACTTGTATTATTGTTCACTTAAATCCCTGCTTATTCTGGGTTAAGGAGTCCAGTGAGATTGATAGCATCTCTGAATGCACACTCATACAAGGAACACTGTCAGTCACTGATGACACCACTTACTGGACTCCTAAACGCAAAATAAACAGAGATTTAACTATTACATACACGTTCTTCTGCATAATTTCCCACAAAACTATACATCTATCAGCTCAGCTCTTTCTGCTCTAGAACAGGCTGTCTGCAGATCAGATAGCATTTTCAATGAGACAAGTTCCTTTTAAACTTGAGGGGAAATTAAGTAATACACAGTAATGTAAGCTGTAACATCCGTGTAATGCAGGTTGTTACACAGTAAGAATCACAATTATTAGATGCAAGTCTTTAAATTGGCTAAAAGAGGGTTATTCAAGCAGTTGCCTCACAACTCTTACAACAATATGTCCAAACTGTCAGGAAAACCCTGCTGGCCCACCCGAGCGTCGACGGCCTGACATGGGGTGTATTGTGACAAGGTCAGCCAGATACGGTTTCACAGTTAACCTTTGTCCACACAGGCACAGGAAGACCCAGGTAGTGTGAGAGGACACCCTACTCGCCCACAACCCTGAACGGCTGGGAGAGATCTGTTTACCCACGCTGGTTAAACAGAGCTCTGTCAGCCCAATAAACTGCCACCAGTCCCTCGTTGGTTATAAGACCGGTCCGTTACCGACTTACAACAAGGCCAGGAACCAGCCTAGGGGTAGCTATATTTTAAAGATCGAGTATAAGGCGGGTGAGGTCGATGACCAAGACAACATAAGAGCCCAGATTAAAGTTTATAGATTTAATTCGCCTTGGAGGGTGCACTAGACATACAATATATACATAGGGACAATACTATACCGATATTGGTCAGAGGTGCAAATAGGGGTATGGTTGCAAAAACAGAGGTAGCAAGATGTGTCTATTTACCTTAGGTTGGCTTGGTGCTGGGCCCACATAGGGGGGTTAATGTGGTCTTGCTTCTGTGTTGGTGCTCCTGGAATACTGGTGTCAGGTACCCTCCCTCCAAAGAACAACAATGGGCAAACCTATCCCTCTTGGGACATGCAGTGTTTTGGCTGAAACACAAAATGTGCCATACTGCGGCAGGGCCTTGGCACACTGAGCCAGTGATACCATTGGAACCGGATGGGCCTAAGCCACAGCCTGGTACCACACATGCCTATCCTACTTGGTTTCTAAGGCCAGCTTTGGATTTCTCCCTTACCCTGCGTCCTACGAACATGGGAGTGGCAGCTATACGTGTGGGGAGTTTCATATTTTAAAATATGAAACCGCCGTGGACCTCGAATACACGATTCTCTCATAAATTCTTCTGAAATATCAGTGCCTTTGTGTCTGGCCTGGACCTTTGAACCTGGGAGGTCGGAGAGCCCATGTGTTTTCAGGTGCTAATGAATTTGATTGAGAATTCTTTTATGTGCTGAGCTCCTGATAGGATGATCACTCTCTGTCTTTTGTTCGCCGGGTCTGAATGTCTCCTGCATAATTGATGGCTTCCAATGGAAGGGCATTTGCAATACATCTGAGTGACTTGAGTTATGTTTGCTGCGGGGGGTAGTTTGTAATTTTTGAGTCAATTTTTCTCACACCTCCCCCCTTTAGAAGGCACTATGGGGCAGCACCACTCGATGTTCTCCCAGGCACCCGCGTTCCCCTTCTCCCTGTCGGGACAACCCATCGGCGTTGCCGTGGTCTCGGCCCTTCCGGTGGCGAATGGCAAAGTGGTACTGTTGAAGCGTTATGCTCCAGCGTAGCAACCTCCCATTGGTTCCGGAGACCGTGTGTAACCAGCTCAGAGGGTTGTAGTCTGTCTCCACGTTGAAATGACGCCCATATAAGTAGGGCTGCAGCCCCCACACTATCGCCAGGCATTCCTTCTCCATCGTGGAGTAGGCCACTTCCCTTGGCAGAAGTTTCCGGCTCAGGTACATAACAGGATGTTCCTGTCCCATTGTGTCAACTTGGCTGAGCATTGAACCGAGGTCAAAGTCTCTGGCGTCGGTTTGTACTATAACCTGCCAGCTGAAGTCAGCTGCTTTTAGTACTGGGGAGCTGGACAGGGCGGCCTTGAGGGCCTGGAAGGCCGTCTCACAGTCGTTTGTCCAATCGACTGCGGAGGGCCAACTCTTCCCGGTTAGGCCCGTCAGCGGCTTCACCAGGCTACTACAGTGTGGAACAAACCTCCTATAGTACCCAGCGGTGCCCAAGAAGGACATCACCTGCTTCCTGGTCCTGTGGGTGGGCCAGGATGCGATGGCATCCACTTTTCCGGGCTCTGGCTTCAAGCCGGTGCCCAAGGTAGTGGACCTCACTCATGCCCAGCTGGCACTTTTCAGGCTTAAAGGAGTTGTCTCCCCACAGTGTTTCAAAGAATGCATGAAAGAAATTCTCTGTCACTTCCTGGTTCAGACTCATTGCAAAACTCCGTGCTCAGTGCTGTGCTTTCAGTTGCTAATTAGATCAGATTAGCTTCTCAAACTAATAGCAGACTTCTTATCTGATCCCCAAACAGAAACCCTAATTACAGAGCTGTTTACTTGAGATAAATAAGCTTTTTACTGTCTGGCAGCACAGGACACTGACTGAGCGACCCGGGATGGCCGTCTCACTGTTATCTCATTTGGGGGCAAACCCCTGGGAGGTTTCAGTTTTGCCAGGGGTTACTGAGGGAACTGAAATAGTCCAGCGGGAGGGAATAATGTTCACTGTATCTCTTTAGGGACCAGGAGGAGCAATCCAATTATTTGGAGCTCTGTCTTTAAGCTGGTTCCCTAAGCTAGTTGAAGCTATTCTTGGCCAACAACCCCTTTAATGGTCAAGCCTGCCTGGCGGATTTGCCCGAGCACCTGCGTCAGGTGCTGGAGGTGATCCTCCCAGGTGGGACTGAAAACGGCTATGTCATCCAGGTACCCTTCAAGTCCCTTGAGCAGCGTGTTGACCATCCGCTGAAAAGTGGCAGGGGCATTCTTTATGCCGAACGGCATGACGGTGGACTCGTATAGTCCGAATGGGGTGATACAGGCAGAGCGTTCCCGTGCCTCACGGGTCAGGAGGATCTTCCAATATCCCCGGCTTAGAGCCATGATAGTCAGGTACTTGGCCCCTGCCAACTATTTGAGCAGGTCATCGATGCGTGGCATTGGGTACGCATCGGTGACCGTGACAGCGTTGAGCCCCCTGTAGTCCACGCAGAACCAGGTGGTCTGATCCTTCTTGGGGACGAGGACTACGGGCGAGGCCCAGGCACTGTTGGACGCCTGGATGACCACCAGCTTCAGCATCTCGTCAATCTCCTTGCACATGTGCTGCTGCACTTCGAGGGAGATTCGATATGCTGAACGCCAGATTGGGAGGTGATCCTCAGTGTCCACGTGATGGACGGCTGACTCGGAATGCCCGGAAGGGGTGGAGAGTTGCCCACAGCTGGGACTGTTGGTCCTCCAGGAGCTGTCCGCAAATCTCCACATCCTCTATGGATCACCTGCTCTGACCGGGGCAAGCAAATCTAGGAGGGTCTCCGTCTCTCCTTCCTCGGGCAGGTTGCACATGGGAAGGGCACATGCCTCTCGCTCATGATGCGCCTTCATCATCTTCACGTGGAAGGCCTTCCCCGGTTGTGGTCCAGGGTGACCAGGTACGCTACGGCATTGAGTTGCTGGTGCACGACATATGGGCCTTACCAGGCTGCCTGAAGCTTGTCCTGTGGTACGGGGACCAGTACCCACACTTTCTGACCCACCTGGTAGGTCATCTCACAAGCGCTCTGGTCATACCACTGCTTCTGTTTGGCCTGGGCCCGCAACATATCTTGATGCACCAGCTGCATCAAGGCCTGCATTTTGTCACGGAGGCAAACAACATACTCGATGACCCACACCAGAGTGGCTAAGTCTCCCTCCCAGGCCTCCTTCACCAGACCCAGGGGCCCCTGTACACATCGTCCGTACAGGAGCTCGAAGGGGGAGAACCCCGCTAAGGCCTGTGGAACCTCCCGGTAAGCGAATAGAAAGTGTGGGAGGTACCACTCCCAGTCGCACCCGTGGGTGTCGACCAACATCTTAAGCATCTGCTTCAGGATGCCATTGAACTGTTCACACAGGCCATTGGTCTGTGGGTGGTACGGGCTTGCCACCAGATCTTGCAGGGCTTGCACCTGTATCTGCTTGCAGAGGGACTCCATTAAAGGGAATCTGTCGCAAATTTTTTTTTTACTTATTAAATCAAGACCCTGATCCATATTCTTTTCCTCTTAGCCGTTTTTATTTCCTGACTGTAGATTTCTCAATTCGGCCATCTATATATGATTGTGGGGAAGAAATTCTTGCTAGCACTGACTTAACAGCAGTCAGAAAAGATACTTTACAGCAGCTTCATGCACATAGGAGCCTTAAGACTGATTCTGTCCCATAGACTTCTATAGGAGAGTTTTCTAGTCATGCTGTGTGACCTGGGAAGAAATAACTGTGCGGGGGAGTGGGCGGGGGTCCGTTCAGTGAGCATTTCCTGGGGTAAGCCCACTCGAGAAAAAATCTCCAGTAAGGCGGTGGCCACCTTGTTGGCCCGAATGGACGACAGGGCTACCGCTTCTGGGTACTGTGTGGCATAATCTAGTACGAAGCATTTCCCGGAGCTGCTGGGGATGGACAGCAGTCCAATTAAATCCACAGTCACCTTCCTGAAAGGCTCGTTTATGAGGGGAAAGAGGTTTAACCCAGTGGGCTTTGGGCTCGGCCCCATTTTTCCCCACCCTCTGACAGGTGTCGCACGAACGGCAGTAGGCCAGCCAACATCAGTCCCCATCTTTGGCCACTAGAAATGCTGGGCCAGCCTTTCCCTTTGTCTTGGTGAATCCCTAGGTGTCCGGCCATCGGAATCTCGTTGCACAACCCGTAACAACTCTGCCCCTGAAAGGATAGGATACCACCAACCGTCGGTCCCTGGGCCATGAAAGCCGTACCGCTTTCTTGTGCTCAGTTATTCTACTAATTTTTTCACCTTTTTCCGTGATGTGCTAGGCTTTATTTTTGTCATTTCTACATTAGTCTATTTTTATTTTTTTAATATGAAGAAAAAATGTTATAACAAAGTTTGTTTTTCACATTTTTTATTTCATAATGTTTTTAACAGCAAAAGTTGCTCAAAAATAAGTTTTAATGTTATTGTGTCACTTTTCCATCACAGACTATAAAGTTTTATGGTCATAGAGGGGAGGGCAAAATGTTACAGTTTGGGCTGCTAGTAGTTATTTTAGAACAAAGGCTTTTTGGAAAGCAGTGAGGAACTTGCCAACGCCATCTATTGGATGAAGTTTTCTTCAATTCACATGTGACTAAGTCTTGAAATGTAAAAAGGATTAGAACCAAGCCAGTCAAGTTTCATCTACAGAGTAGAACTTACTGGCTGGCGAGGTGAGAGGTGAGTGTGGCTTAGAAGTGGTAATTGGGAAGCCCATACTATTTTGGACAGACAGCTTAAGGAAAGGACTACTAGGTCTATGCCGCATGAGTTACGTGACAAGGAGGGCACACTTTTTTATGACCCACAGTCCATAGCAAAAATATTCTCAGATTTTTTTTCTAAGCTATACTCTCTGCCGTCTGTGCTCCCGGGAAGCAGGGATGAGGCGCAGAGACTCATTCGAGACTTCCTCCGTTCCTGTCCCTTATCTAAACTCCCCCCAGAGGCATCCTCTTCGCTCAATGCCCCCATTTAAATGGAGGAGCTACTGGAGGTTCTAAAGGGCCTCCCCCTGGGTAAGGCGCCTGGACCAGATGGCCTTCCTTATCAATATTTTAATTATTAATTCTTTCCTGGATGGACTACCAATCCCTAACTCTATGTCTCACTCACACTTACCTTTATCCATAAATCAGGTAAGGATCCAGCTGACAGCACAAGCTACAGACCTATAGCCCTTTTAAACTCAGAGCTTAAAATTTTTACTAAATTGTTGGCCAATAGGTTAGGGGTCTGGCTGCCCCAGCTGATCAACAAGGACCAAGTGGGTTTTGTCCCCTTTCGGCAGGGAGGGGACAACACCAGAAGGACAATTGATTTGATCGAGATCTTGAACTCTCGTTTGGAGCAGGCCCTTCTCCTCAGCCTGCATGCAGAAAAGGCCTTTGATCGACTGGGTTGGCCCTTCCTATTCGAAACTTTGGCCACTTTCGGCTTCAGTGGGTCCTTTCTGACGGCCGTAAAGGGCCTCTACTCCTCTCCCTCAGCTGCAGTCAAACTCCCTCATTATACTTCTGACACCTTCCAAATTAGGAATGGGACAAGACAGGGATGTCCTCTGTCTCCGCTCCTCTTTGCCCTGTGCATAGAGCCCCTCGTAGCGGTGGTTAGGGTTATCTCAGACATTAAAGGTGTCATGGTGAGAGATAAGGAGTTTAAACTCTCACTGTTCGCAGATGATTTCCTGCTGACACTAACGAATCTGCATATATCCCTTCCAGCACTACACGCTCTTTTAGAGCAATTCAGTATTCTTTCTGATTATAAGGTTAACACTGCAAAAGCAGAAGCCCTTTCCATCAATCTTCCCCCTGATGTCATATAAACTTTCCATATAAAGGGCAGACCCACTCCCTTAAATATCTGGGTACCCTCATAACCAATAGATTTGACTCCCTATACCAGGCTAACTTTCCACCACTCGAAAAACCCTACTTCAAAAATGGCACTCGTTGCCTATTTCTTTCTTTGGCAGAATTAATACAGTCAAAATGTCTATACTGTATTGCCCAAGATTCTGTATTTTTTCTAAACCCTTCCCGTGGCAGTCCCTCTTAAGGACCTGAAGTCCCTCCAAGTCGCCACTCTCCGTTTCATTTGGGCGCAGGGTGCGCATAGAGTGGCCAAGGACATCCTAATGACTGGCAAACAAAGGGGTGGGTTGGCTGTCCCTAACCTACTCTATTACTACGGGGCCCCTCACCTCCTCGGCAGGGTGCACTTAGAGTGGCCAAGGACATCCTAATGACTGGCAAACAAAGGGGTGGGTTGGCTGTCCCTAACCTACTGTTTTACTACTGGGCCACACACCTCCACTTCTTTCCGGCTTGGTCTGCACTGCGATCCTATTCAAAATGGATGGAGGTGGAAAAACTCTGGTTGGCACCTACCTACCCCAATGCGTATCTCTGGCACTATTGTCCCATCCCGACCAGGACGGATTTAATTGGCCCGATAAAGTTCACCATCCAAATATGGAATCTCTGTAAAGATAAATTCCACTTGGCCTCTCCAGCTTCTCCAATGTCACCATTAATTTGTGCCCCTCTTCTGTCCACTAGTTCCTTAGGATACTTTGCTCAACCATGGCTGGGGAGGGATCTATTTCGCTTTGCCGACATTGCAAGGGCTTACAATAGGAAATTGCTTCCTTTTGAGACTCTCCAGAAAGACCACAATCTTCCTTAGAGCTCTAAATTTCACTACCTCCAAATTCAACACCTCCTTTTTTCTCCATATGGACCAGCACCCTGTCTTCCCCCACCCCTTATGAATCCCTTTGCAGATCGGGCTCCTCAACAAAGGGACTTATTTCCACGATTTACTCCCTGCTGAGTGACCCTCCTCTGAATGAGAACATTGTTCACAAATATATGGAGAGGTGGGAGCATTACCTAGGCCGGCTTCTACCTTATTTGACCTGGCATGCTATTTGGAAGGCAGCGGCCAGCTCCTCAGTGTGTATTACACAAAAAGAAAATCTGTATAATATTCTCCTCTTCTGGTACCATACGCCCGACCTACTTCATAAATGGTACCCCCAATTCCCGCCCATTTGCTGGAGATGGCAATAGGGTCCCTCCATCATATTTTTTGGGACTGCCCGATTTTGCAGCCATTTTGGTCCCAGGTGGGAGACTTGTTGGGAAAGATCCTGGGGGTGGTGATCCCGCTTGACCCTCTGGTCTATTTGCTCAATGGGCCGGTAGGGAATCTGCCTAAGGACAAAGCTAGATTTATGCTACACACCCTCACAGCGGCTAGATGCCTGATAGCAGGAAGATGGCAGCAAGCTTCCCCCCAGATATTGCAGACCTAATTCAAAAAATTAGGGAGATTCGTCGGATGGAGCCTTTGACGGCCACTCTCCATGACAGGCTTGACCTTTTTGAGAAGATATGGTCAGTTTGGGACACATACTAGATTCTTAACCCACCATGATCGTTCCATTAACCTAAAGCTCTCGAGGAGCCAATACTCCCCTTTTCCCCACTCCCTTTCTTGTCCTGTCTTCTTGTCTTGTGTTGTGTTGTCTTGTATGTCATTACAAAGTGTTACTGTTTTTTTTGTTGTTTTTTTTGATTGGTGGAATTCTATTTTTATATCTCCCAAGAGTTCAGTTTTTGCTCTCTTGCAAGTATGGTTGTAGTAGATATTCCTTTGGGAAACTTTCATGTTATTAAGCTGTATAACATCCACGTAGACTTAATGTTGTACTATTCTTTACTGCATTATTCCACTTTCTGTTGCTTGTTTTATTTGAAAAACCTTAATAAAACTTCAATTTATAAAAAAAAAAGAAGTGGTAATTGGGGAGAGCTGCGAAAAGATGAATAAATCCTCACACACCGACATGGTACCTCTCCCCATTGAGATACATTACCCCTTCTAAGCCACTCTTGCCTCTCACCTAGCCAGCCGAGGGAAAAAAAAGTCCTGCCTGCAACAGAGAAGTATACTTCTTTTAGGATAATGCCTTGTCAGGGATAAAGTTACCTCTTTTATCATTGGTTATCTTTACCTATACATAGGAGCACTACTGCACTTGTGTCATATAGTTTGACATTGGAGTCCTTCAGGAATCTACACAACACAACGTAAAATGTGTAACTGTGTAAGGGTATGTTCACAAGGTGTAATTGCGGGGCGCATTTTGGGGTGTATTTGCACTTCAATACGCCCGAAATGCACCCCGCAATTACGGTAATTCATAGCTCTCATAGGGCTATGCCAGCGTGTACTGGCCAGCGCGTACTTCTAAAACACCTGGCGTATTACAGTACACGCCACAAAACGCTGTGTGAACATACCCTAAAAGTGAAGCTTCACCTTTTAAGAAAATATTAAGAAATTGTATATATAGCATGTTATCAGCATGATGTTCATGCCATAAAAATTACTCTCTTAAAGCTTCAGATAAACACTAATAGGAGTCTAGGATTTAACCTGTCCCTGTAAATTGGAGCTATTAGTTCACAAATGTCAAGACATATTTTATTTAGGCTTAGACAAGTGACAAATGAAAAACCCTAGCGGGCCTCTGGCTTTGGTCAGCCCCTTGGCATTCAGGACTGGGAGAAAACAAATAAAGAGAGGCAGAGTGTAAGTGTATATTCACACGGCATATTACGGCACGCACTGTACACACCGCAATACACTGGGTGTTTTAGAAGTACGCACTGGCCAGCGTGGGGAAACCGGTCCTATTCACTTCTATTATCCACGTCGCGTAAACGCTGGTAAGAAATGACATGTCACTTCATTCTCTCGGCGTACAATACACTCCCATCAGTATGCACATTAATAACACTGTCCACATTATTAACTGGGGTGGATAATACATTACATTTGGAGGGAGTAGAACTTGGGAATTCAGGGGCTTGAAAACGCGCCACTAACCGCCCCAAGTCTGTCCCTAACAGAACACTGTCTGGAATGTTCGGCGATACCCCCACCTCCTGCACTCCAATGGTGGCACCCTAGTCCAAATACATCTTGGCGACCCACCGTGGCGGCACTAGGCCTCCAAATCCGGAGACAAAGGTAGTCGTTCCGGGTATCATGTCGGTTGGGGACACCAATTTGGGCTGCACCACAGTCATCTCCACACTGGTGTAAAAGAGTCCCATGGCCACAGCCCGGCCTACGGTGATGGGCTCGTAGTTATCAAGGGGCCTTCCCCCACCCACACACAAAACATTGGGGGGCCTTGGAAAAGGGGACTGGGATGGGCCCTTCTGGCACTGGGTACACACGGCCTTGAAATGTCCTGGCTGTTTGCAAAGGTGACAGTTGGGGTTGGGGTCAGGCCTACCCCCTCCCCCCCGGTAACATAATGCGCCACATTGCATCACCATCAACCAAATCTAAAATATACAAAAAGCTTTACCACAATGTGCTATGTATAAAACTACTAAGTACAAGTCGTACAGTTACCAAATAACACCGCTACACCAACCAGAATCCTAGGCAAATAGTGCCAATGTCTTACTAAGACCACATATCACCAGCACACAGTGACCGAATAATACCACCACACCATGACCACATATCACCACCATATAGTGACTGAATAATACAAACTGACCATTACTGAATGCAAACCATTATACTACAACTAATATTACCGGCATACAGTGACCATACATTGGTGGATACCAGCTGTACACAGGCTCTGCAGACATGTAAGCGATTACAGTAAAGTTATATCCAGGGACTTACAGGAGATGTCTCTGAAAAGTTGTTCTCTTTCTCTTCTTCTTCTCCATCTGTCCCAGACCGCCATGATGACTTCTCCCGGCCATGACTCTTCACTATAGAATTTACAAAAGAAACATCTTAGACTCCTCACTTTATCAGCACTTCTCTACCAATTCCTATCTTTATACAAATGTCCCATCTATAACACCTCATATGGTAGCCATGTAGTAGCCCCTGTAGCCAGACAGTATCCCCTGTAGCCATGTAGTAGCTCCCTATACCCAGGTAGTAGTCCCTTATAGCCAGGTAGTAGCCCCCTATAGCCAGGTAGTAGTCCCTTATAGCCAGATAGTAGTCCCCTATAGTCAGGTAGATGTCCCTATAGTCAGGTAGTGCCCCTATAGCCAGGTAGATGCCCCTGTTGCCAGTAGATGCCCCTGTAGCCAGGTGATGCCCCTGTAGCAAGGTAGATGCCACTGTAGCCAGTAGGTGCCCCTATAGCCAGTAGTGCCCCTATAGCCAGGTAGATGCCCCTGTAGCCAGGTGATGCCCCTGTAGCCAGTAGATGCCCCTATAGCCAGTAGATGCCCCTGTAGCCAGGTGATGCCCCTGTAGCCAGTAGATGCCCCTGTAGCCAGGTGATGCCCCTGTAGCCAGTAGATGCCCCTGTAGCCAGTAGATGCCCCTGTAGCCAGTAGATGCCCCTATAGTCAGGTAGATGCCGCTGTAGCCAGATGATGCCCCTGTAGCCAGTAGATGCCCCTGTAGCCAGGTGATGCCCCTGTAGCCAGTAGATGCCCCTATAACCAGGTAGTAGCTAATTATAAAATAAAAAAAGTACTTAACTCGCCAGGGTCCCCGCTTCCAGCTCTGGGAGCTGCTGAGTAGTGTAAGCGGCATGACGTCATCACACCGCTTACGCTGTCACGCAGCTCCCAGGGATCTACTCGGCTGGCAGAGCTGCCAGCCGAGATCGAGCGTTGCAGGGGGCGTGGGGACAGCCATGCGCCCCCTGCGACGTGTATACATACAGGGGAGAAGGCAGGACGGTAACGATCGGTCCTGCCTCCTCCGTACCAGCAGGCTGCTGTCTCTCCGCGGCTGTTATAAAACAGCCGCGAAGAGTCAGGGGCTATCCTCCAGGCGGGCGAGGCGGGAAGCCGAGGCGCCCCCCTCGGGTGAGTGGAGCCTCGGTGCCCCGGGCGATCGCCCGCCTCGCCCGCCCATAGGAATGGCCCTGGTCGGGTTTCCCCCATAAACTTTGAAGCATACACTGGGGTCCCCCTGCCGTCTGTTTCTTCACGGCCTACAGCTTTGGCTGGTTGGTTATTTCTACCCCTGCCGCGACCAGCCATCCTTGCAACCCTTGGTAACTGACACAAAACTGCAACCTGAAGGTGCCACACCTCATATTTGCACTTGGACTGTCTAGTGCGGAGCTGATCTTAAGACCCCAGCAGCAAAAGCCACTGCTAGTCGTCCTTAGTGTCTGGGAGTATGGGCCCTGCACTCACATACTATATTTTCTTGATCCCACCGCTGCCACCAATCTGTCAGGAAAAGCCTGCACCCACTCAAGGGTCGATGGCCTGCCTTGGGGTGTATCATGACATTGCGCTCCCCCTAGGGGGCATGGAAGGTCAGCCGGATAGGGTTTCACAGTTAACCCTGTCCACACGGACACAGGAAGACCCAGGGAGTGCTAGAGGATACCCCACTCGCCCACAACCCTGAAAGCTGGGAGAGAGCTGTCTACCCACAGCGGTGAAATAGAACTCTGCCAGCCCAGTAAACTGCCACCAGTTCCTCATCAGTTATAAGCCCGTTCCGTCACAGACTTATAACAAGGCCAGGAACCTGCCTTGGGTAGTGATATATTAGAGACTGAGCAAAACGGACACGTGAGATTGGTGTTCAAGACAACAGAGCCACTCATGATTAATGTTTATAGATTTAATCGCCTTGAGGGGTGCACTAGACAAGCAATATATACATGGCGGTATAACTATACAGATATTAATCAGAGGTGCAAATACGGATAGGGTTACAAACATAGGCAGCAAGATGTGTCTATTTATCTTAGGTTGGCCTTGTCCTGGGCACATATGGGGGAGTGAATCTGGCCTTGCTCCTGTATGTGGATGCTCCTGGAATGCTGGTGTAGGTACCCCCCCTCCAATGAGGCACCATAGGCCCACATGGGCTCCGGCTTATAACTGTACTGGGACATCCCACGTCACACCCCCTTCACACCCCCAGGATGGTCTACACTCTCCTCCCTCTTGGGCCATGCTGTTTTTGACTTCGGACACAAAATGGATCATGTACTGGCAGAGAATTGGAACGGAGCTAAGCCAGCAGTACCATCAGAACCGCATGGGCCTAAGCTATTACTGGGTACCAAACACAAGGGTTCTTCTTCCTTCCTTGTCCAAGCCATTGGTTTCTCCCTTCCCGTGTGCCCTACAAATGTAGGAGTAACAGCTATGCGTGTGGGACGTTTCATATTTAAAAATATGAAGCTGGGGTGGACCTGTAATGCACGGTTCTCCAATAAATCTTTATGAAATATCCACGCTGCTGAGACTGGTAAATCTATTTCATGCTGGGGGACTGTGACCAGGCTTTGGGTAAGGTGCTAACAAAATTGACTGACAATCCTTTTGATCCTTAGACTCCCTGCTGGGATGGTCTCCTATCTGGCTTGGAAGCAAATTGGGGAAATGTGCTTCCTAGTGACATGTGCTGCACAGCGGGGAGTTTGGGCGACTTTTGCAATCTGAGTGAATTTGAAGTAACAAGACCTGGAGGGTGACTTTTGCATTTTCCTCACAGTCCTCATTTATGAAAACTGTCTAATAGTAAAATTGTCTTTGTTTTCCATTGCAACCAATAGGAGCTCAGCTTTCATTTTCACAGAGCAGTAGTAGGTGAGAAGGTTGAGCTGTGATTGGTTGCTATGGGAAAAAAGACAGAAGGAGTACAAAGATCATATCTCAAATGATGGGAACAGTAAAAACAGTTTTGCAATTGGTTGTCTTCACCTAAGTTACTTAATATAGCTGTTATGGGCTAATCTGCGCATCTACAACTATTTCTGCAGCAGCTGGATGGGACACGCCCCTTTTTCTGTGATTGGCTGAGTGACATTTCATTCAGCCTGTTTGGACACGCCCCTGGATGGGAAATGCCCCCTATGTGCTGTGATTAGCTGCCTGCACTCTGCACTTACTCCCCTCTGAGCTTTTGAAATTGAAAGTGAAACTAGGTTCCTCAGCTTCTCTATGCTCCTATCTCAGCTCTTTGTAAAGGATCTAGGCAATTAGTGAGTTTCTAGCAGTTAGATTCACTCTCCCCTCATATAATATTATACAGTCTGATCTATCTCCTGCCTGATAACAGAGGGGGGAGGAGAGGGGTGGTCAGCGTGCATTTCTCACATTTGTTTCATCAGTTCAGACTGTATATATGACTGCTTTCAGCAATGAAAATTTTCTGGTTACAAGGAGCCTGTGGAGCCTGGAGCTGACAGCTCTGCAGACATAAGCAGCATGCAGGAGGCTGCAGAGCTGTTATCTCCAGACATCCTTTCCTTTCCACTGCTTCACACAGAATGATGATGTCACAACTCTTCAGTGAGGGGAGACACGCCTCCTGGAAGGAGAGGCACGCCTACTGAGTGAAGAGACTCGCCCCTGGATTTGAAACTGAAGCATCTCAAGTCTGCAAAACCGAGTAATGATAAAACCCCTTTAAGTTTTCACAAATGAGGTCTATGGAGTCCAAAATAATCGTACAGTTCTGATTATTTGAAACAACTTGCTGCTGGAAGTGATCAAAATCACGTGAGGCCCCCTTACAAGTCGGGATATGGAGCTCCATAGTTACACCCATAAATATAGTCATGTCCTTTTGCCACCTATTCCTACTCATCTTTGTATACAAATAGAACTGACTCGTACAGTAAGGTACAAACACCCATATACCAACAGCTCTCATGCAAAATATGAGCTTGCAAATGCTTTTATTGGAGTTTACTATTTGTTTAAATAATAGGTACTGCTCGGCCGAAAATATGGCAAGACCCAAAATATTTCAACACAACATTTTAATAGTGCAGATTGAAACACATCTCTACAAAAAAAATGTAAAAAAAAAAAAAAAAAAAAAAAATTAAAATGCATTCAAAATAATAGAAACTTAATAATTGGATTCTGTATTTAAATAAGGTGAAGTGAGGCCCCAATACAGTTTATCCAATGGAGGCCTATGGTTACAGTCCTGATAATAGTCATGTCCTTTTGCCTTCTATGCTTACTTAGTATTGGATACAAATAGATCTCACTTCTACAATAAGGGTATGTTCACATGGCGTACTTCATCACATAATTGCACTGCAATACGCCTGAAATGCGCCCCACAATTACGTTAATTCAGAGTCCTCAGAGAGCTATGCATTACCTCCATCTTCACCAACACGTATTGAATGCCGGGTGAAAGAAATGACATGTCACTTCTACCCGGCGTTTACACGCCAGGGATAATAAAAGTGAAGGCCCCTCACGCTTTAGAAGTATGCGCTAGCCAGCACGTTCTTATAAACACCTGGCGTATTGCAGCGCATACAGTACGCGTCACAATACGCTGTGTGAACATACCAAGGTACAAAACACCGGCAAAACAGCCGCATGCAAACTATGAGCCTGCAGATGCCTTCATTGAGGTTTGCTATTTGCCTCAATTAAAGGCAGAGCCCAGAAGAAAATATCAAGATATTTCATAACAACATTTTAAAGCCGCACATTGAAGCACATCTCTACGAGAAGCTTTCAACGAATCTGTGCCAAGTCATACATAAGTAATAATTGGATTCCGTATTTGTTTCTATCATTGCTACACTATTTCATTCTTATTCTGTGGTTAAATTCTACCCATTCATCACAATGTCACGCTTCAGTGACGTGCAGAAGGTGTCCAATTGCCTCACATATAATTGCTTCAGTTTACATTGCCATAGCTCTAACAACTGACTAGAGTACATAGATTGCTAATGCTCAGTGGCCTTTATTTAGGAGTCACTGGAAACCAAACTAACCACTCCTACAAACAAACACCAGTCACCAAAGGCCATCTACTGATTTTCTTAAATACTTTGCAAAATGCATTCTGTTGGCATGGATGTTACGGTTGCCACACTAATATGGGCACAATGGGCCTCTGAAGATTACTCTACAGTTGGAATTGTCACGTCATCCTGCTCACTCTGTGGAAGGTGCTTTACCTTAAAATTTAGATGGAAACCAAAAGATGGTAAGAGGAATACATTTGGGAAAACTATTGTTAAAGCACCATCTGCACCAAAACAGATATTTCTTCACTTACTGGATAACCAGATTCTAGAAAGAGTGAAAAAAAAAATCAACAGAAATATCAGGAGACTGCATAAAAGTGGAGGTCGGAGGCTGAAGGTGGAGCAGGCGGACTTATTGGAATGGGTAGGAAACTTGTTGTTGAGTGGTTTAATTGGATTTTCTGGAAAATCTACAAAAGAATCTGAAGCTGCGTCAATGAAAAAATATCTGACTTTTTTCCCAAACCAACAATTCCAAGATTGGTTCCGTCTATTCTGCACAAAAAGAAAAGAAAATGTGACAAGTTTGTTTCATGAAATTAACCTATTGCAAGAAAGACTTGGATTAAACTTTAGGGCAATGTATCAACCTGCACAGGTTCTCTGTATTGAAAAATACAAAATTGGCTTTATAGATCCCCAGCATCCTGGTGATCTGCGAGTCGTTTTACTGGTGGAAAAGGAAACGGGTTACATTTGTAATTTTTATTTTTACTCAATAACTGAAGTCCTCAGGCAAAGTCAGTGCATCCCGTTCCTATACGTTGTACGTAAACTTCTAACCTCATTTGGCCCAAAAAATTATACAGTACAGATTGACAGTTCAGCCCATCTAAATG
The DNA here is from genome assembly GCA_025379985.1 of Phyllomedusa bahiana. Taxonomy (NCBI): domain Eukaryota; kingdom Metazoa; phylum Chordata; class Amphibia; order Anura; family Hylidae; genus Phyllomedusa; species Phyllomedusa bahiana. The sequence goes on along the minus strand of JAODAL010037175.1, from coordinate 11,716 downwards.
AGGCAATCATTGAGGAGTTTGACCAGCTAGGCATTAAACTACAACTTGTTTCCAAGCTCAGAGGGAAATATTTACCAGCTGATAACAAAGAGAAATATATGTACAAGACAGTGAGAGATTACGTCAAATTGTCTTGCTTAAATGGATACGGCATGTTTCTAGTGAACGGAGGAGACTATAATGCAATCACATTTTTGGTTGTGCTTTGGCTTTTAGTTCATTTTTCTTGTATTAATGCTTTTATCCTCCATTTCATGGAAGATATAGGCTATAGAGAACATTTCTCTCTGTGGGAATTTGTAGAACATCTGTCAGAAGAGATACTTGGAAATAATACCCATTCAGGTGTAGTTCAATGCAAGGAATCTACCTCTATAGATGATCAATATACAGATGACACAGGAAGGTGAGTGTACAATATACTTTGTGCTTTATTTTTATAAAAGCATATAAATGCTCAGTAAAGTAAATAACATAACTTTAAATAAGTGGTCAATCCTAGAATAACCAGTGTATACAGAAATATACAAATTAGATTGATGTAAACATCAAGCAAGTGGTTACATCTAAAGAAACAAACCAGGAAAATCTGATTCACTGTGTTGTATATAGAACAGGGTATATAGCTTCTAACTCCCGTCAGATCCAGCACTAGATATAACATGTATCTATTTTTCTGGAGCATTACTTTAATAAAATGATACATCTACATGAAACTACTTATAAGCAAAAAGGAATAGATACACTTTAAAATGGTCAAAGACAAGAACTACACTGGGTAAGAATTGGAGTTAGGAGGGGGAGGGGGGAGTGAGTTGGTGAAAATATCTCTTATGCAAGCTTCCAATGAGGAATATAAAGAATTTCCAACATTAACGCTGAAATTGGACAATGGGCTGAGTAGAAGTATATATTCTGAAATATAATGATAACCAGTACCTTTGCTGCTCAATAAAAACTCCAAATTTTTATCACTGATGTTGATACGTAAAAGACATCTTCAGTTGAAACCAGAAGTTTACATACACTATATAATGCATGGTTTTCTCACTATCTGATATGAAATCAGAATAAACCTTACCTGTTTTAAGTCAATTAGGATTACCAAAATTATTTATATTTGCCAAATGCCAGAATAATGAGAGAGAGAATTTTTTAAGGCATTTTTATTACCTTCTGCAACGTCAAAAGTTACATATATTTAGAGATGGGCGAATCGATTCTAACGAAGTGGAATTCGTTTAGAATTTTAGGAAAACTTCGATTCTGAACGAAGTCGAAGTTTGGGGTGATTCGCGGGAACGAAGGGTTTTTTTAATTGATAAAATGGCTGCAAGCACATGGGAGGAAGAAAGGAGTAACCTAAATGACATGTGCAGAGACTAAGCCAATCAGAGACTGGCGGGATTCTGTGACGTCACCGCACTATATAAGTCTGGGCGCCATGCTCGCTCCTCATACTCCTCTCACTGTGCTGTGTAGTGAAGCTGCTGCTGCTGAGATCTCACACTAAAGAACTAACTTTTATACAGCGAGTTTTGGGGGGTGTCTCAGCTTGTCTCAGAGACTGCTTCTCTTACGTTCTAATTCTGATTTTGTGGGGTATTGGAATTGAAGTCCAGTGTGTGTCCAATGCAGCTGCATATACATTTTAATGCTATCTGCTCAGTTCTTGAGCACATTGAATATCCAAGGGTTATCTAAGCCTGTTGCTGTTGTATCCAGTTAAAGAAACAGCGTTTTTACAATCCAAATACCACTTAATTTTTTGGGTGCTATTTCTTTTGCGGAATTTGCAAGGGTTATTAAGTGTTGTTCTGCTGTGTGTCACAAAGAAACATGTTTTTCAACGCAAAGAAGAAATTTTGCTTGACATATTAATCGAAGGTTAATTAAGCGTTTTTCTGCTTTGTGCTCGTAAATACACGTAGTTTTAATACGCTACAAAGCTGGTAATTTTGGCAGCCATTTCTTTGCGCAATTTAATCAAGGTTAATAAGTATTTTTTGCAGTTGTAGTCAGTAAAGAACGTGTTTTCAACGCAAAAAGAAATTTTGGCTGTAGCATAATTCATATCCGAAGGTTAATTACGAGTTTTTCTGTTGTTGTGCTCCGTAAAATACACGCCGTTTTAACACACTACAAAGCTGGTAATTTTGGCAGCACATTTCTTTTGCGCAATTTACATCCAAGGGTTAACTAAGTATTTTTCTGCAGTTGTAGTCAGTAAAAGAAACTGTATTTTTCAAGGCCAAAGAAGAAATTTTGGCTGTAGCATAATTCATATCCGAAGGTTAATTAAGCCTGTTTGTGCTTTTATATTCAATAACATACACAGTGTTTTGAAACGACACATACAAGTAATTTTTCTTGGCCATTTGTGGAGCGCAATTTATATCCAAGGGTTAACCAAGCTTGTTAGTGGGTTCATTTGGAGTCAAATACAGGGTGTGTATTTCTCGTATACAGATATCGTCATTTAACAGTCTGTACATTTTAGAACAAACAGTATGTCAGACAGAGAGGTGGCAGGCTCTTCACATGCGAGTGGCAGTGGCACAAACATTGTGGAGCAGGCCCAGATCGTAGCACAGTAAGGGGACGTCGCAGCAGGGGTCACACGGTGAGGCCAGAACTGCGGTGTCATCTAGCGGCCGTGTGTTGACCAGCAACCAAGGGTTTGATTGGTTGACTAGGTCTTTCCACTTCCTCCCAGATGACATCTGACAACCCCAGCCAAAGTCGGTGGGAATGTCAGACACAACCCTTAGTTGGCAAAGGCCCCGGAGCGGGTCAGCAGCCCTCACCTGTTTCCCCAACCCGCCTCTGTCCCATCCGGTTCCCTCAGCCAGAGATCTATTATGTGGTCTGGGGCTCAGGCCCCAATACAGCGAGGATGAACAATTGAGGAGGACAGACAGCAGCTAAGTGGCAGCGAAGAAATGGGGCCAATATCCCCCGCTTCTTGCAGTAGGCGGCAAAGTATAGATGTGGAGAGTGGCATGGGAGGTTATTGGGTTTTGAGGGTCAGCCTCTGCATACCAAGACCGGTGAGGAGGACAGCAGTGAAGATGAAACAATAGTCGATGATGATGTAGCCGACCGCACTTGGGAGCCGGGTGAAGCAAGGGCTTCATCATCGTCAGGAGAAAAGGGCGTCAGCTTGCGCGTCAGGCAGCGGCGCAGCCAGCAAGTGGGTTGTGTGGCCGGAGTCCAGCAGGGTTAGCCAGCAGTGCGAGGTCAGGAGCCAGCGGCCACGGGTAGTAAAACCCGCTTCGCAGGTCCAAGAAAGTAGCAGGACACAGGGGTGACTCAGCAAGGCAGCGGCGGTAGTAGTCACTCAGTGTGGAGCATTGGCGGTAAAATCAGCTACTCGACGGTGTGGCAGTTCTTTGCTAAGACACTGGAGGAGCCGAATATGGGTATATGTAGAATCTGTGGGCAGAAAGTGAAGTGTGGTCAGGGAGCTAACGTTGGCACCACGGCCCTGTGTCAACACATGCAGCGTCATCATCCGATGGCCTGAGAGAAACGTGGCTCAAATGTGGTGGTCCATCCTGCCGCCGCAGCAGCAGCAGCGCTCAGTGACCCGCATGCCATTGCAGCCAGTCAAGGCTCCACCACCTCTAGAGAAGGGAGCTGTTTCTCTTTGCCATCATCTCCTGGTCCAGATGCACTCTGCCTCCCCAGTTAGAAGATCCGCTGGACTACTGGGCAGCCAACTGGATGTGTGGCCGCAACTTGCCGAGTTTGCAGTGGAGAAGCTGTCCTGCCCGGCCAGTAGTGTGGCATCAGAGCGGGTGTTCAGTGCGGCGGGGGCCATCGTTACCCCAAGGTGAACCCGCTTGTCCACGGGAAATGTGGAACGACTGACCTTTGTCAAGATGAATCAGGCGTGGATCGGCCAGGATTTCCACAACACCAATGCTTAGGCGTCAGATTACACTTCAGCCATGACGCCTCACCAAAAATTTGAGAAATGAGTCTGGGTTCAAACTACCTCCCTCAGCCACTATTCTGATGCCGCCACCCGCCTGATGCCACCCATCTGCTGCCAGTTGCTCCATCTGCCTACCACCATATTTACCAGGGACTGGTATTGCCACCCACCTCCACACTCTGTCATTGTGCCACTCTATGACCTCATGCTGCTGCTGCTGTTGCTGGTGCCGTGACCTCCACACTGTGTCATTGTGCCACTCTCTGACCTCATGCTGCTGCGGTCACCTCCACACTGTGTCGTTGTGCCACTCTGTGGCCTACTCCTGTTTTTGCCACCTCCAGAATGTCATTGTGCCACTCTCTAACATCATGCTGCTGTGGCTGCTGCCGTCACCTCCACACTATGTCACTGATGTTGCCACCTGAGCCCTCAGCTTGTTTTTTTCCAGCTGTCGCTGCCATGACTTTATCAGGTTGCATTCCCGCTTCAGTTTTTTGGTCAGTTTTGCCCTCTTAAGTGCCCAGGGAATTTTAGAGTGAAGCAATTCTAATAGCGGCGGCAGTCATGTGCGTGTCATCTACCGTGTCGGATATCATATCTGTGATTCACCAGCCTTCGCGACAATTTTGTGGAGGTCTTTCCCACATACTGTACACTGCAATGGCAGGATATAAACAACATATGTACTGGCACATGTTAAAAAATTTTTGATCTCAAAAGTTTCTCCTGTAGAAGATGATCTAAAATTATCACTATTTATCATCATTTTACAGCATTTGCATAGAGCATGTTGGCAGGCATACAAACCTGTTTTTTTACTATTGCTTTTTCCTACGCCTTCAGGTTTTTCTATAGTTTTTTCCATACCACTTTTCACTTCCTTGTGCTGTTTTAATTTGGAAGGAGCTAGGATATTTTTCAATGTTCTAGCCTTCCTGTATATATATCTGGGACGCTCCAGAAGAACGCTTTTCAGGATTGGGTCACGCTGCAAGATATTCCAGTGTTTATTAATAATATACTGTATTTCTTTGTATTGTGAGCTATGTGTTGTAATAAAACACATGCCCAAATCATTGTTTTCACTACTTTTGTTTTTTATTATTTTATTTAATTCAAGGTACTATTTCTGGGTTTGTTTTGCCGCTTTTTCTTTTGCCCCTTTCAATAAATTAATAGGATAACCCTTTTGAATAAATTTCTCCATGAGTATATCTGCTTGCTCATCAAAAGTTTTTTCTTCCGTGCAGTTCTTTTTTATTCTTCGGAATTGCTCATATGGTATATTTTTTATCCATTTTTTTGGGTGATTTGATTTAAAAGATAAATAGTTGTTTAAATCTGTCTGCTTGAAATGTGTCATAGATGCTATTTTTCCTTTGTCTATATATAAATGTAAATCCAAAAAGTCTATTTCATATGGGTGACATGTAGCAGTAAATTTAATGCCCCAATCATTTGTATTTAAAAATTCCACAAATTCATTGAATATAATTTCAGAGCCATCCCAAATGATTAAAAGATCATCTATGTATCGCTTATAGTACTTGATACATTTATTAAAAGGGGTTTTTTCTTCCATCAATAAAATATTCTTCGAAGGCGCCTATAAACAGATTGGCAAGTGATGGGGCAACACGAGTCCCCATCGCTCTGCCCACCTGTTGGTGATAATGGGCGCCCTCGTATTTAAAAAAAAAAAAAAATTTAAATTATATCCAGACCTCTAAGTAAAAATTCTTTAAAAGCTAGAGAAAAAACAGGCTCTGTATCTAAACATTTTGTAACCATTTTTAAGCCTAATTCATGCTGTATGTCCGAATACAATGCAGTAATGTCCAATGTCACCAATATATATCTCTCATTCCATTCGAATCCGATAAGGTCCCGAAGGACCGCATCGGAATCTTTTAAATGGCTAGGCAGCCTTTCTACAAGGGGCTGTAATTGGGTATCTATAAAATGGGACAAGTTGGATAAAATCGAATCAATGCCCGAGATGATCGGGCGCCCAGGAGGGTTTTTATGAATTTTTGGTAAGTGGTAAAAGAAAGGTATTGAAAAGTCACCTATCAAAAAGTTTTTCTCTTCCTTGCTAATGACCCCTTTGTCAAAATTCTCTTTAATATAACAATCATATCTCGTTTTTAATTTCTCGTGAACAGCTGAATTAACCTTTTTAGAATAAAACTCATCCTCTAGAATACGGAAAGCTTCATTATTGTAATCCCTATAGTTTTGTATTATCACTGCCCCCCCCCCTTATCTGCTTGACTTATAACAATATCTTTGTTTTTTGATAAAGTGTCAATTGCTATTTTCTCTTCTCTACATAGATTGAAATTAGAAGGCAATTTCTTCTTTATCGTCCGCAAATCACTGGTAACCAGATCTAAAAATACCGGTATGTAGTTCCCTTGGGTTGGTATTGATTCGATTTTCTCCAACTTGTCCCATTTTGTAGATGGCATTGATTTGATTTTATCCAACTTGTCCCATTTTGTAGATACCCAATTACAGCCCCTTGTAGAAAGGCTGCCTAGCCATTTAAAAGATTCCGATGCGGTCCTTCGGGACCTTATCGGATTCGAATGGAATGAGTGATATATATTGGCGACATTGGACGTTACTGCATTGTATTCAAACATCCAGCATGAATTAGGCTTAAAAATGGTTACAAAATTTTATGATACAGAACCTTTTTTTTCTCTAGCTTTTAAAGAATTTTTACATATAGGTAAAATAACAAAAAACAAAAGTAGTGAAAACAATGATTTGGGCATGTGTTTTATCACAACACATAGCTCACAATACAAAGAAATGCAGTATATTAATAATAAACACTGGAATATCTTGCAGCGTGACCCAATCCTGAAAAGCGTTCTTCCGGAGCGTCCCAGATATATATACAGGAAGGCTAGAACATTGAAAAATATCCTAGCACCTTCCAAATTAAAACAGCACAAGGAAGTGAAAAATGGTATGGAAAAAACTATAGAAAAAACCTGTGGGCGTGGGAAAAAATTTAATAAAAAAAAACCGGTTTGTATGCCCCCAACTTTCCCCTATGAAATTTGCTTTTAAAATGTGATAAATAGGGGATCTTTTAGATAACCCTTCCCTACTTAAAAACTTTTGAATCAAAAATTTTTTAAACCCATGTGCCAGTACATATGCGTTTAAAAACCTGCCATTGCAGTGTAAAGTATGGGGGGAAAGGGGCCCTTTCCACAAAATTGTCGCGAAGGCTGGAAAATTCCCCGATATGATTTCCGACAGGGTTTTAGATGTTACGGGCCTTTCCCAAAGAAAATTTTTTTTGGAGGTACATAACACTAAGGAACCTAGATTTATGATTAAGCCTATTGAACTTTTTTAACACTCCAAATTTGTTAAAAGACCCAAAAAAAACTCAGTTTTTCGTGAAATCAACTGGATGTATGGGTTTAAACCACCCTAAAACCCAAATGGACTGAATGAAGTCCAGGAAACTATCATTGAAAAATTTTAAAAAAAACTTTAGTTTCAGTATTCATTGCAATGATCCCTTTGGGAGTTAAAATTTAATTTTATTTTGGGTTTTATATTGTACAAGTATAGTGTCACTCAATATAAATAATTTTTTAAAATATATAAAATATCTTTTTTTAAACTTTTGTTTTTTTTAAACATATGCGCTTCAAAAAGGGTATTTTTTAAAAAAAAATTTTTATTTTACTTTTTTTAAAAAAGAGCAATTAGATTTTTTTAAAAAATTAAAGAAAATTTTTGTTTTGGAGTTTTTTTTATGCACAACAAAGACATAGTGAAAGTATTTATAGTAGATTTTGTAGTTTTTTTAATTGAAACCCTTTTTCTACAACTCGTTAAAAGGTTGTTAGCCTCACTTTGGGGGGAAACGAATTGTTTTTAAAGGGTCGGGACGTTTGTTATAGCAATCCATTTTGATAAAGCGAGGTAGTGACTCGCAAAAGCTTTTATGGGAAAAGGAAATAAACCCCAATTTTTTTTAAAATTCCCGGGGTTTTATCCTTTTTTAATTTTTAATTTCTTAGGCTCTCCCCCAAAACTTTCCCATAACAGCCCAAATTTTTGTAATAGAATTGTGACAACAAATTTGTTTCATTTTTTCCTTTTGGCGTCCCTCTTTGGTTTCCTTTGGGGGCGGAACGGGCCGGGGAAAGCTGAAAACCCTTATATGACGGACAATAAAAACGCTGTAACGAGCTGTCCCGGGAAGAAATTTAAAGCGAAAAAGGCAAGTTTTATACTACACACGCCCAAAATTGTTTATACTGTCCAAAAGGATCTAAAGCGCGCTCTTTGGTTTCCGTAAACTCCCCTGTCCGCCCGGCTTGAAAAGATTTGAGAGCAGTGCGACAGGAGGATTATTATACTATGGCCACTCCAAAACAATGACTTTTTTTTCCCTTTAAACCCCTTTTCAAACCCAATTTTTGGTTTCACTATCTTGGGATCATTTCCCCTTTTGGGAAGCCCCATTTCTGCCAAAGGCTTTTCTGGAAATTGCCCCCAAGGTTGACCCAATTTGGGTTAAATCCCAAAAATCCTTTTCCCCTAATATTTTGGGGGCTGATTTTTTAAAGCCCTTTTCCCAGGGATGTTAAAACAAAAGAAGCAGTTTTGTTTCGGGTGTGTTTTTAAAATTTCACCCCAAAATGTGTCTTAAAAAACTCAAAAGATCCCCAAAAAACCTATAAAAAAAAGTTTCCCAAAAGGGACTTTTAAAATCATCATATGGGCGCCCCAAATTTTTTAAAAGGGAATAATCCTGGTTTTATGAAAAATTTTGGCTTTGCAAAAGTAAAAAAAAAAGGATTTTTTTCTCTCTCTCATTTTTCGGGGCTTTGGGGGCCAAATATAATAATTTTGATAATCCAAATTTTGCCCCTAACCAGGAAAGGGTTTTATTTAAATTTCATGTCAGATAGTGAAAAAACTGCATAGTGCCCTTTTTATATAGTTTTAGGGAAAAATTTGGGTTTTCTTTGTGGGTGTTTTTCAGCTAAAAAGGGCTGCAAGTAAATGCTGTGACTAAAACTAATATCCAAGAACTAAAATCCGCTGCATCTGACATCTCTTTGTCCACAGTTACTTTGCTGTAGCACATCAGCATATCATCATGTGACCACATTGACTTGATCTGAGTTACACCATCAAGGTTATTTTAACCACGGGACCCCGCCATTTTTCCCGCCCATACACTGAAGTTTTCTCCACTCCCAAAAATTGGTTTCCTGACACCCACTGTTTCCCCCTCCTTAAAACCTCTAATGCATGTACAGGGACATGCTGGCTCCAAGCCTCTTACAAAGCCAGGTTGGGGCGGGTGAACAAAAAACCCCAACACAACAGATAATTTTGGAAATCCCCCAAAAAAAAATTAAAATTTTTAATATTTTAAAATTAAAAAAGGGGACCCTCAAAACCAAAAGAATGAAACCAAAACAAATTTTGAAAAAATACAAAAAGGGGGGAAAATTTTTTAAAAACGATATAAAGTATGCAGACATATCAAAAGGCAAAAAAAAATAATTTGTGCCCTTAAGCTCCACAAATAAAGAAAAACCATGCTTTTGTTGTGGTCACTCATGGCAATTTAAGGATCCTTTTTCTATTGCTCCTTGCCAGATCAATTCAGTTCCTATTAGTGCCATGGTGTTTTAATCAGTGTACTGTTCCTGACCGTTCACTGTATTTAGAGGGCTTCCCTTGTCCTGACTGAAACCTGTCTATCATAGTAGGAGCACTCCTTCTGACCTGATCTTTGTCTGTCCTGTGCTTGGAATCATCAGCTTTTGCTAAAGGAGACTACTTTGAGTGTGGTGATGTGGGGGTGTCTCAGATTGAAGTCCAGAGCCCTGCATAGTGGTTAAAAATATGGAATCCCTGAGACTCCACTCCTCAGTACCAAGTAAAGTCATTATAAACCAGCAAATGTACATTTATCCAGGCAGGCCTCGTATCACACTCTATCCCTCATTTTTCTTATCCATTAAAGGGGTTGTCTCACGACTGAATTTCACCCTTCCTTGGTGCTGTCTTAAGAGCTGGAGTTTTGAAATACATGGGCCGGGAGTTACTGGCTTCTGAGTCATCTCCCCTCCCTTCTTCTACTTGCGTCATGCTGCTGGTGCTCGCTCCGATGCTAAAAACCAGCATTGGATGGGAGAAACATCTCAGATTCACAGAGTTCTCTTTCCCCCCTTCCCCGCTGACCTTTAGAAAATTAGCACCCACCATGCCCAAAACACAAAAAATTTCTCTCCCCAAACATACAGCACCCCGGGGCAGGGGGCGATTACCCATGCCGGGGGGTTTCCCACCCCAAAAGGGAAATTGGGGCCCGGGGGGGAAGCAAAATTAAAAATAATCCCCTAAAAGTGGACCCCCTTTTTGGTACAAATTTTGCGGGGGCGGGGGGCCTGTTGGGCCTTTTCATGGAGTTATTCCCCATTTCTATTTCTGTCTGGCCCTCTGTTTTAAAATTACAAATTCACTGACTTTTTTAAACTTTTTTACCCCGAACTTTTCATTTCCCAGCAGGAAGCCTGGTTGGGGAAAAACAGGGGGAAGTGAATGCAAATTAGGGAAGACTAAAGAGCGAATGAAAATGGGCGGGAAAAATAGTTAACAGCATGAATAATTAGGGTGGGGGAACACAGTTTGGGGGCCCCGGGGAAATGACGGGCCCCTATTTAATGCCTGCTCAAAAACCCCTGCCTGTGAAAGGCAGAGAGCGAGGACAGAAAAGAACGGACAGGAGATATTAAAAAACTTGGTGCTCGTTTTCCCCGCCCAAAACCTGCTTTTGAAAAATGCCAGCGATACAGCCTAAGAAGGGAAAAAAGCAGGTCGGGAACTATAAGCCCCTCATCCCCCCCGGAGCCACTAAAAAAAAAAAAACCCTAAAAAATCAGTAGGAAAATTTGTTTTTGACATATATTCCCAAACTTGCTTGTTTTTTGGAAAAACCCTTTAAAATTTTTGAATGACAATTTTTTGAAAGTGAGACAACCCCTTTAAACAGGTTCTGCACAAGGACATCCAGGGGCCTTGCGAAAGAAATTTTTTCGGCCCCCCTTTGAAACTTTTAAAAACCTTTTGGGCCACTTTTTCGGGGGCCTCAAACAAAAGATTAGAATTTTTCGAATTTCCCAAAATTTTCGTTTCGTTAAATTTCGCCGAATTTCCGGAAAAAAATTAATTTCGTTCCGAATTACTTGGGCACGAATAACTTAAAAAACAGCTATTTCCAGGCTGCACAGAGCCTGAAAGGGGCCGGGGTGGGAACGTTGTCCCAAATGCTTAAATTGCAAGGGAGCTTGGTTTGGTCTTCATAAAATTTTGTTTGTGTTTTTAGTATGAAAACGCACAAACTCCCGGCCGCCCCTTAGAAACCCTTAAACAAAAAAACCCCTGGGCACCTTAAGGGGGCGAAAAACTGCCAAAAAAACTGAAGGGGGAATGTAGTTTGAAAAAAAGTAAATTCGAAGCGACACGAAAAAAAACAAGCTAAAAGGGTCCAGGGGCAAAAATTAGGAAAAGAGTGGGGAAATTGGAAAACCGGGGGCACCCCCCAGCAGAAAGAGGTCGGGGCCGGGGGCACAATGAAAATTCCGGGAAGGGGAAAAACAGGGGGAACCACAGATTTGGCACAAAGACAAAAGTGCCCTGGGCAGGGCGCACACCCATGGGCGGGCAGCATGGGGCCCAGACAGTGGACACAATGACACAGGTGTAGGTCACAGC
>JAODAL010037174.1:0-40753 GCA_025379985.1 Phyllomedusa bahiana | reverse complement strand
AAAAATCCCGGGCATGGGAAACGCCTTGCAGTCCCTCTTGCTTTAGCCCCAGCCCCTTGGATGCAGAATGTCAGGCGAAAGTCCCCTTTGTTGATGATGATGAGAGACTTTGCGAACCCAACGTGGTCTTTTCAGCAATTTGTTTGCGAGCGCTTCATCCCAACAGGGACGTATTTCCAGTGAAAAAAAAAATGGGGGTTGAAAGACCCCTTTTTTTTTCCGGCACTTTTTAATCGGGGGGTCACAGGTTTGGGCTCATGCTGTGGCCCAGGACAGGTATAGTCAATGCAGTGAAACTAAAATGGTGGTTGAAAGACCCCTTTTCCCCGCTACTTTTGAATCGGGGGTCAGACAGGGTTTAAGGGTCTTTCTGCGGTACGAACGATATAGTAAAGCCCAGTAAAAAATAAAATGGTGGTTGAAAGACTCCTTTTTCCCGGCATTTTTTTAATCTGGGGCTCAGGTTTGGGCTTGCTGGGGCCCCGGGACAGGTAATTCAATGTCCATGAAACTAAAATGGGGTTGAAAGACTCCTTTTCCCGGCACTTTAAAATCTGGGGGCCGACAGGTTTAAGGGTCATTTCGGTACGGACAGATATAGTCAATGTCCATTAAAACAAAAATGGGGTTTTGAAAGATGCTTTTTCCGGTACTTTTTAATTGGGGGTCATGCGGGTTTTTGGGGCCATGCTGTGGCCCGGACAGGAAAGGGTCAATGTCCAGTGAAACAAAAATGGTGGTTGAAAGACTCCTTTTCCCCGGCACTTTTGAATCGGGGGGTCAGAAGTTTAATGGTATTCACGGTACAGGACGGATATATTCAATGCCCCGGAAAAAAAAAAGGGGGGTTGAAAGACCCCTTTTTCCCGGCATTTTTTGAATCTGTGGTCGACAGGAAAAAGTCATTCTGCGGTACGGGAAATATAGCAATGCCCATGAAACAAAAAGGGTGGTTGAAAGACCCCTTTTTTCCCGGCACTTTTAATTTGGGGGTCATGAGGTTTGGGGCTAATGCTGTGGCCCAGGACATGTATAGTAATGTCAGTTGAAAACTAAAATGGTGGTTGAAAGACTCCTTTTCCCAGCTCTTTTGAATCTGGGGGTTCAGACGGTTTAAAGGTCATTCTGCGGGTACAGGACAAGAATATATAGTCAATGTCCAGTTCAACTAAAATGGATGGTTGAAAGAATCCCTTTTCGGCACTTTTAATTCTGGGGGTCATGCAGGTTTGGGGCTCATGCTGCGTTCCAGGGACAGGGATATTCAATTGTCCAGTTCAAGAAGATGATGGTTTCAAATCATACTGCCTTCTGGCACTTTTTACTTGTCGGTGATGCAGGTTTTAAGGAGGCCCCCCCCCCCGGTCATGATGTGGTACATGGACAGGGATAGTGAATGTTGTGTGTGTTGTTTTTTTCTGTGGCCTTTTATAACTAAGCGTGTTGCCTAAAGATGTGATCACGTATCCATTGGACTGTTGTGGATGTTAATTCCAGCCTTCTTCCAGCCCTGATGGGTTTTGTAGAATGAAGTGTTGTTGCTCTCCCATCCCATAGACTCTTTACTGGTCTTCGCTCATAATCGGACTGCTCCACTATCGACTATCTGGTCGATGATGGACGACTATCCCATCGCCCGAATGTCGAATGGCAACGCAATCGCTCAAACACTAGTCACGAATGGTCTGGGCATTTAGCTTCCTGTAGTATACGGCAGAAAACTGAGACTCCATCTTTTTTTCGCACAAAACAACTGGGCGGGCCAGGGACTTTGACTCTTTGAATCACCCGTTCTCAGGCATGCTGGCAACCATTGTCTTTCACTTCCTGGAAATTTTTAGGGAGAATTTGTCGGTACCGTTCTCTGATGGGCGGGCCATCGCCTGTGGGGATTTCTTGCGCATGGTTAGAAGCACACGCAGAAGTCTTCATTTATCGGGTCTCGAGACGCCTCCGGAGTTCCCAGAGGACATCTTCCTGACAGTGTTGCTGCCTGGTGTCCGGGTCCTGCGGGTCAATTCCTTCTGAGCCATATCACTCGGCCATTCATTTCCGGCCGTCGGAGGTTCGCCCTTTCTTGGACGCCCACTGCATAGGTCCAGGCCGACCTCCTGTCGGGGGCCATAGCATGGAATCTCTCGCCAGGAGATATCTTTCTCCAGGAACATGGACTTCGGCTGTAGGGTATTTTGCTGGAATTGGTCAACTCGTTGTCATGATGTTGAGGCATCTCACGGACACATCCCCTCTCCACAGTGGCAAGGACGAGCTACCAATGGTCGGTTCTCTGTGGACTCTTCCTGTTTGAGGGACTGGTTCAACCAAGACTTCTAGGCATTCAACTTCGTCTGGATCCCACGCAGATCAATATTTTTCGTTTCGTGGCGGGATCCTTGATCGGCGCTCCGCTGATCACCTTCATGTGCCCAATGGGGCGACCGGATGTTGGGGCTCCTTCTGCAGACTACAGCTCCTCACCATCTGTCGTTAGGAACCATCTGAGTGGGCCGGTGCATGAGGCCTGTTGCCAATATTTGGCCCCTCTTTGGCATTAGAGGTGGTGATCCAGTCTCGAAGCACGTTCATGCAAGGTTCACCATCCACTCCCCTCTTGGATAATTGATCCACCAGCACAACTCCTTCTTGCCAATGTCTTTTTCCAAGCTGTCTGGCCTGCATCCAAAATATCCCTGTTAAATCCAGCTCACCATGGTTGGCTGCCGTCAGCCTAATGACGCTGCCATCTTCTGGCTCCATCATGTGCCCCGAACAAGTGTCTTCAAAGAAATCATGGGCATCAGGGGTATGCTCTGACCCAGTATAACTAGACAGTGCACTTTCTGCCTTCTAGCTCTGCTTCCAAACAGGACTTATGGCGTAAAGATCGTACTCCTGGCAATGGGCTATGGTTTCTGTTGCCCCCCACGGAAGCCAGCTACTGCGGCGTTTGGTAGTTTAACCCCGGCTCTGCCTTACAACGTTCGCGACAACTCTCTGGCGATGTGGCCATACTGTTGACAAGCCCAGCAGAGGGGGCCCCTTATACCTCTGCACACTTGGTGGACCCTCTGCGGAGGACCCCGTGTGGATTGATCTGAAAGGGGTGCTGTGGGAGCGAAGTCACTTCTGGAGCTTTTGAGCGTTTCTGCCTTCATCTGGGACACCTCAAGCCGAAAGTTTTCAACTTCTGCTCGTTAATGGCTGGGGGGGGAACCACATCTGTTAAAGACTCTGCGTCCCTCTGTTCTCTGCTTGCTTGGGTACTACTCCCAGACATTACCACCGACGGGCATGGTTCCTCTTCCTCCTTACAGCGGCTAAGTAGATACTGTAAAACGTAAGGTCAGCCGTTCATTCGGGGTCATCTCCTGCAAATTTGTCCCGTAAGGTTTATTGTACATCCCACAATGAAACTGGTCTTTAGTAGCTTATCTATTCAGGGAGGGCCCGATAGCCACTGGGTCTCGCCGCCTTACCTCATTCATGTTTCCTGAGGGCATTTAGAGAACTGCATGAGGGTCCTCACCCTCTCTTTGCGGCCGGTTGAAGAAGTAACTTCGCAGTGCACCACTTTGGTAAACCCCTTGGGCCCCGTCCAAAGCGAGAATATTTTCTCCAGTGTGTCCCTTTTGACTCAGGTCTCACACCATTACTGTCCCCTAACGTCCCCCTCCACAGGCCCCAGGGCTATCTCTGCCCCCAGTTCGGAGCTTAAAGTCCATATTTTAATTGCGCTACCACCCTTTCTGTACAGTCCTATGCAGTGTCATGTTTTTCCGTTCAAAATTTTTGGGAGGGATTGCAATAGTGGCCCTAAAGGGACATAAATCACTTGGGT
Organism: Phyllomedusa bahiana; assembly: GCA_025379985.1. Taxonomy (NCBI): domain Eukaryota; kingdom Metazoa; phylum Chordata; class Amphibia; order Anura; family Hylidae; genus Phyllomedusa; species Phyllomedusa bahiana. Next base: position 36,915 of record JAODAL010037174.1, on the reverse strand, counting down.
GTGTACTGTAGGGGCACCCTGAGCTTGGCTCTGGGGCCGGCGCATTGACGCCGGGGGAAGATCTGCCCGCGCAGCTCCGTTATAACGATCGCTGTATCCTTGCAAACGATACGCCAAGTTGTAAGCCGAGTACCCGAGGGCAGGTTTTCCGGAATACAGCGAAGTCACGGACAAGAACACGACTCAAACACCAGCTCAACAACTGTTTGTTTTAACTGGGATTTTTAGAACAAGATGGTGAACAGATCCCCAAACACAAAATTACAAATAAGTATCATGGGCCCCTGTGCTGCACAGCGCGGACAGAAGTGTATTCTCTGGATACGGGTAACTTTTACCTAACAGTGGGTTTCGGAAAGGCTGGATAACCCCTTACATCTTAATACGTAATTGGTGGTTGGTGCAAGTTGCAGGGGCTGTGGTGCAGCACAGCAGCTTACACAGCTTTAAATGGATTTACCCAATTCATCCCAAACACACAATGCAACACAACAAACTCTCCCTCACAGATGAACTGGTTTCAATTTGCTACTGGTGCACTAGTAAACGTCCATAGTCGCTGAACAGGAGGATGTATTTGGGGAAACCCTCCTTTGGGCCTTAACTGAGCCTAACTAAATAAACTTATATCAGGCCTTTCACAGTCCTGAGCTCGTTGGCGTGCACGCATCCGCTGAGGTACCTTAAAGATGGCCGGCAAGTCCTGTTCTCAGGTGCAGATGGATGGAATGGATGGTCCGGCTGCAGACAGTCCTCTCTATCTTGGCAGCTTGTCCTTCTTGTACAGGAGTTCTCTCTCTCCCTCTGCAATGGCAGGCTCTCCTCTGTCCCTGGAACGACTGTGAATCCTGCCTCCTTTAGCTCAACTGTCTCTGTCTGTTCTCCTCAGAATCTCAGCAGCTTCTCAAAATTGCTGCTACATATGCCAGTCTTATACCATACGAGGAAATCCCTAAAGAAGCATTTATGCTATCTATCACACATGAAAAAACTCTGAGATTCTCGGTTCGCATATTTTGATCAAAAGATGTTTAAGCTGCCCACGACTTTCAACGTGATCTCAGATAGGGCAGTCCTATGCTATCTTTACCTCTCAATAGAGCCAATCAAGGCCTCTCACTGGGTCAACCGACCTCCATTATTCAGAGAGAAAAAATAAAAAACACACCCAACCTGCAAGCTGCCCTTCTTATGACAGCCTCATTTGCATATACTGGAAACTGGACATAGCGGCATCTTGTGGCCAAACAGTAGAATACAAAGAAACATTTTACAACTGTCATGCATGGGATTTTACTTAGAAAACACAAGGAGGCTGTCCCACTATCCCACAAATATAAAAAAAAATCTTGAACATAACCGCATCATCACAATTAAAGACACAGTAACACATTTCTCACTGGAGCATGACAACATAATATTACAACTTAGCATGGGGTGGCTTTATGTCAGATCTGCACAACACAGGGTCCGTGGGCAACTTGTGGCCCACCGTAGGATTTTTTTAGCAACCCAAAAACTGAACTGCAATGCAGCAGGGCTTATGTTAACCCACCAAAAGTTGATGTTCCTGAAGCGTTTAGGTACATTCCTGGGTGATCCAAGATAAATTCCATGTGTTTCAGGGGGCATATTTGGGTAAATCGGGGGGTTTGTTCCCAGGGGGTTTTGGGGCCCCCACCTCCTGCCAATTTTGGTGCAATTTTAAAAATTTGGTACTTTTTTCCCTTTTTTTAAACCTCTAGGTAAAGAGAATGGTATGGAGGGATTTTTCCCTTTGGCAACCTTTTTTTAACAAAGAAGATCCCACATCTGACAGTCTTCTATTAGTCAAACATGCCCTATTTGGGGACGTTTTTAAGACCCAAAGATTTTATAATTTAAAATTGCCAAAAATTACAGTAGGTGCTTCTGGGGTTAAACTCAGTTTTTTCCAAGTCCCTTTTGAAATTTTTTTTCCAAAGTTTTTAGGGGAAAAGGGGGTTTTAGTGTCCGCCTAAGGGTGACAAAACCCCCCAAAAAACCCTGTCTGATACCAATCCTCAGCAACTGTAAGATACTTCCATTACTGACACCTCTCAACCTTTACAAACACTGAAATGAAATAGTTAAAAAAACAGAAAAAAACCGCTGAAAACAAAAAAAAACACTTTTAAAAAAAAAATTTAAAATTTCTCCAACTAAAACCATTTTATTTTTTTATTAAGAAATAGACCCAACGGGGTTTCCCGATGTATCCAAAAAAATTGACTTTAGCCCCAAAAAGGGGGAAACCCTGCAAAAAAATTTAAAAGTATTTAATTGCAGACAATCTGGGATCTCAGGAATACATGTGCCAGAAAACCCCATCAAAACCCACAGGGGCAATATAGTGTGGGTAGGGCCTTTCCCTAGGGGCAGGCAAATCACCCGGGGCGAAGGGCTCCCCCTTACTTTAGGGGGGCCCCGCCCGCCTCGCCGCCCCCCCAGTTCCCCCCGGAAATCTGCAGGCCCCATTTTGATGTTGTCACCCCGCTTTACACTGAAGGGCCGGCTCTGGACGGGGCGCCCTGCAGGGATCCTAAAAAAAGGTGAGTACTTTTTTTTATGTTGTTTCCTTAGCTACAAGAGGAAAAACAAAACGGGCTAAAAGGGAAACTGGTACAGGGGGCAACAGCGGCCCCTACAGGGTGAAACCCAACAGGGCTCAAGGGGGGAAATGACTACAGGGGGCAACTGGCTACAGGGGGCAAATTGGCAAGGCTTCAGGGGGAACTGTTACAGGGTGCAATGACTAAGGGGGCAACTCTCAGGGCTACGGGGGGCAACTGGCTACGGGGGACACTGGCGGGGGCTCCCAGGGGGAAAACTAGCAGAGCTACGGGGGCAACGGGCCCAGGGTACGGGGAAAACGGGCTAAGGGGCCAACGGGGCGGGGGTCCCGGGGAAAATGGCAAAAGGGGGCAACTACCATGGCTACAGGGGGAAAATGGCTAGAGGGGGACAACGGGCCCGGGCTCGGGGGCAATTGGTACAGGGGAAACCCTGGAAAGGGGGGCAAACTTAAAGGGGCAACTAGCGGGGGCCCACGGGGGCCCGGGACTAAAAGGGCAACCATCTGGTTTACAGGGGCAACTTTCATGGCTGCCGGGGTACTGTCTAGTTACGGGGGGGAAAATTTACTGGTTTCCCGGGGGGGCGCTATCTGGGAAGCTTTAGTGGCGCTTTTTTCCCGGGGGGGAGGAGGGGTTTCTTCACTTCCCCCTGGGGTCCCAATTTTACCCTTGGAAAAGGGGCCCTAAAGTGTGGGTTGGGGGGCAGTCTTTTAGGGAAGTGTCTCATGAGATTTCCCTGGCACTACTCCTATATAAAGAGCAGCCAGTCTTAGCTGTAATCTGGAAGTCGGGAAAATTTCCCCCCTTATTGGGGGGGAGTCTCCTGGGGGTTCCGGGGGGGTTCCCAGGGGGGTTGAGCGATTATTTCAAAAAAAGTTGAAATGGGCACAGTTTTTTTGTGATAAGATTTTTTGGATCTGCAAAATTTAAGGTTAAAATCTGGGCTTAAACTATTAAGATCGCGCCTTTTTCGGCGTTTCCGGTTTTTTTGGGGGCCGGCCAGCAAATCAGATTACAAAATAGAGCAGGGGGGAGATGTGTGTGCGACGTCATGACGGGATGGGGTTATGGTTGCGTTTGGGCCCGGAAAAATCACAGACCTCTTTTTTCCCATAGAACGCTTTTCCTGTTCACCCTTTCGTGTCTCTCGGTCCCCGAGAAAAGGGACTTTCCCGCTCTGCTTGGTTTTAAAAAAACACCCTCAGCAAAATTATTATATTTCTTCAAAGAGAAACCTCTCTATTAGCTGTGATCCTTAAAATTTAGTTAGTTTAGAAAATTGGGATTTTTTTTATTTTGGTTAGAGGAATTTAAAGGGCATTACTGTGAAAAATCATGGGGGGGAGAGGGGGGGGGGGGGGGCCCCCGGGGAAAAACCCACAGAAAAAAGTTTCTATAAAAAATTTTAACTGGTAAAGTTCCCCAAGACTTAGTGTAGCCCATTGCAATAGCTTTATATTAACAGTTTTCTATTAAAAATTTTTCCCCGGGGGATATTGGGCAGCCTGAACTTTTTGGATACCATTTTTCTAGTAACTGCGGGTCTCTTTGTTAGTTGAAAAAACCCCACTTTTTTATCAGTATACATTTCAGTTAGGTTTTTCATTTAAAAATTTTTTGCCCATTCCCTTTTGTTGATTTATCCACCTTGCATTTAAATTTAAACCCAAACCCAATTGTGTAGTTACCAAAGGGTGAATTGATAGGTGCCAAAAAATCCCTTTTTAATTACCCCGAATACTTTTCCCAGATATGTTTTTTTTGGGCATTTGCCCAGTCCAGTTTGTTGATAGAGTCCCTTGCAGTTAAATTTGAATCCAGAAAATTTTTGTGTTACCACAGGTGAATTGATAGGTGCCAAAAAATACCTTGTAATATCCGAATAAATTTCAGAAAAGGGGTTTTTGCTTTGGCGCACTAAAAGTTTTGGTTCATTGAGGCCCCTTTGAAACTTAAAGTAAAATACTGAAATTTTTTAGTAAACCACGGGTAAATTTGATGGGTCCCAAAAAAAATTCCCTTTTATTATCCGAATATTTTTCCCCAGATACGTTTTTTTTCCCTTTTGGCGCGGCCCCCTTTTTGTTAAATGGGAATTCTAATTTGCATTTAAAAATTTGAATAAAGCAATTTTGTAGTCCCCACAGGTAAATTTGATAGGTCCCAAAAAATTTCCCTTTTTATTATCCGTTACTTTAAACAGATACGTTTTTTTTTTCACTTTTCCCCAGTCCGATTTGTTGTTTGGAGCCACCTTGCATTTAAAAATTTGAATCCAGCAATTTGTGTTCCCAAGGTGAATTGATAGGTCCCAAAAAAATCCTTTTCTTATCCGGAAAAAATTACAAAATAATGTTTTTTGATTTTGGGGTCCCTTACAGCTTTTTTTTTTGAGGGAAACCTTTTGCATTTAAATGTGAATATTTGAAATTTTTTTAGAAACCACAGGTGAATTGTTTGGTGCCAAAAAAAATATTTTTTACCCCAAATTTACTTTTTACAGATAGTGTTTTTTGCACTTTTGCCCGGGTAAAGATTTGTTAAATAGGCCCCCTTGCATTAAATTTGAACCCAAAGCAATTTTTGTAGTTCCCAAAAGGTGAATTGATAGGTCCCAAAAAAAATACCTTTTATTATCCAAAATCCCATTACAGATATGTGTTTTTTGCATTTTTGCCCAGCCCAGATTTGTTGTTTAGAGCCACCTTGCATTTAAAATTTTTAAATTTCAAGAAAATTGTGTAGTTACCACGGGTTTAATTGTTTAGGTCCCAAAAAAAAATACCTTTTCTTACCCGAATACTTACATTTTCTTTTTTTTTGGACTTTGGTGCACTACAGCTTTGTTATTGAGGAATTTTAAATTTAAAATTGTGAATACTGTTTTTTTTTTAGTCCCCCACGGGGAATTGTTTAAGTCCCCAAAAAAATACCTTTTATTTTTCCGAATACTTTACAGATACGTGTTTTTTTGCCTTTGCCCATTTCCCGATTTGTTGATAGGGGAATTCTTGAGTTAAATTTTGGGAACCCACCCCAATTTGTGTAGTTCCCACAGGTGAATTGATAGGGCCAAAAAATTAATTTTTATTACCCAAAATACATTACAGATATGTTTTTTTTTGCACTTTTCCCCCAGCCAGATTTTTTGTTAGAGCCCCCTTTGCATTTTTAAATTTTTGAACCCAGCATTTGTTTTTAGTTCCCACGGGTTTGAATTGATAGGTGCCAAAAAAAAAACCTTTTTTTTATCCAAAATACTTTTTCAGTTTCGTTTTTTTTCACTTTGGCGCAGGCCGCTTTGTTGACTTGATAGATCTATTTTTGCAGTATTTTTGAATAAAGCAATTTTGTTTTTGATTTGAGGGATTTGAAAATAGCTGTGATTTGCCGTTTTTTAATAAAAAGGATTTTTCCCAAACTCTTCCAAAACCTTCTAAAAATTTGTATATTTTGAACTTAGAGCGAAATTGGGTGGAAAGCGAGCAAAGAGGGGGGTAGGCATGGAGGTAGAGGTTTTTAAAGAAAAGGGTTTGTTTCCTTCCAGTGTGGGGGACAACACGCAGCCAGGGGGATCGTCAGTTGCAGGGGCCCTCAGGCCTGTCATCGTTTTGGGTTTAGGGGCCCCGTGAATTTTCCCGTAACGAACGCGTCGCCAATCTGTCCTTCAGTGGGTTTAAAGCAACCTGCATCCAGCAGTTTAAACCCCCCGCCTCCCAGTCACGGCCACAAATTTTTCCCTCATCCCGCATCCCAACCCCATCCCCTCCCCATGAAGAAACCCAAATGTCCAAACCCTGTCCACCACTGTGGATAATCCCCTTTTCTGAAACCTCTTTGATTTACCAAATGGGTTGGGGGCAGAAGGGTGTTAAAAAATCAAGAGGCCAAAAAGGATGATTTTTTGCTCTGACGCCCAGTTTTCTGATGCAAACAGGGGGAGGGAAGGAAGCCAGTCAATCAGCAAAAATCCGGGCGGGCGGCAAAGTTGCAGTCCCCCTTGCTTGTACCCGCAGCCCAAAGGTCAGGCAAACCCCGCTCCCCGGGTTATCGCCGTCAAAAAGGTCCAGGGACCTCTCAAAACCTGGGGCCCTTTTTTGACCAAGCTTTGATTCACCCGCGTGTCATATGCCGCCTTTTCCGTAAACGCATAAGTTTGAGGGCCAAAAAACCTTAAAGGGGGTTAACCCCCCACCAAAATGTCTAGTCAAAAGGGAGCGTTGCATGGGTTTTAAATGGAGGGAAAACTTGGCCAAAAAAGGCCAGACCGAAAGTCGGGGGCCCCCAAAAACCCCTGTTTAAACCCCTGTCTCCACCTCCCCCGCCACCCACCCAAACGTTCCTAGCTGCCCCTGTCTTCGAGTCATGTCGTTTTCAGCCCCCGCTTCAGCCTCCACCGTCGCCCCCCAGGGACCACCCGCACCCCCAGGCCCCCTCCTTTTCCCCCTTTTTTTCTGCCAGTTTGATGCTGCACGCCGTTTCAGCGGCCCGTCTAGCAGGGCCGGGCCCTTTATTTTTTCAGGGGTTTTGGGAAACAGAAGAAAACTTTTAAACCCAAACCATCCCAGAGCCAAAAAACCTGAATGTCGGCCTTGCCAGGCTTTTGGCCCTTTGGAAAAGTTTTGCCTTTTTCCTTTTGGGGGGACACAGATGGGTTCCCCCACGTCATGGGGCCTTTCCTGGCCCCCAAAAACCAGATGCCGAGCAGGCATTTCTTTGCCAGAAAACCTCCCTGCCCCGGGCCCGCCACGTGTCATCTAAAATTTCAAGCGCGTTTTTGGGATCTGTGGCCCGGAAAAAATCCCTCTGACCCCCGGGCACATGGAAAAAGTAAAACGGCCCCCGGGCCCCTATATCTCTGTGACCCCCTTTTGGGTGAGCTGGGTGGAAAGTCCCTGGGGGGGTGACGGTGGCTCTAAAGGGTCGGCCCCAGCTCTTCAAAAGCAGGGATGGTGCGGGGTTTTTTTCCCCCAAGGTCCTCTGGTGGCAAACCTTTCCCAAAAAAAACCCGGGGGGCCCTGTTTGAAATTTTAACTGTCTTGGAGGGCCGTCCAAAACAAAAGGTCAGGAGTGTGGACGGCTCTCCCCAAGAGACCAAACGTGGGTTTTGGGGGCCAAGAACCTTTTTTTGCCCGGGAAGGTTTTTGGGGGCGAAAAGGCCCCAAATCTGCTGGCCCCTTTTTAAAATCGGGGGCTGGGCAATCCTTGCAGGGGACCCTGTTTATGAACCTTGGGCGTCCCAAAATTTTTTAAAGAAACTAAACCCCTTTTGGAATGCCTTTCTGAGGAAGGCTCAAAGTTAAATTCGCACTTCGCCGTTCGCACCTGCTTGTCCCGCTGGCTGCGTTTTTTGCGGGCAGCTCCGGCCTCCCTTTGGGGGTTTTTGTCTCATTGTTGACGTGGCAAAAACGCCCGGGAATTCCCCCCTCCACATGCTCGCGGTTGTGGGCCGCAGCGCAATTTTCCATTACGCAGCACGAAGTTTTTAAAATGGCTGCAAGCAGCGGTGGGACCTCGGGGTGTTGAGGGCCCCAGAGTGGAAAGGGAGGTTTAAAAAGGCCCCTGCCCCCAAACCCTTTTCCAGTTTTGGGAAAAAGGCCCCCAAAATGGTCGTGCGGGGCAATGGGCCCCCGTCCATCAGCATTGTGGTTTATCTTAGTTCTGGAAAAAATGTTGGAAAAATCTGAAAAAACAGGTCCCCCCCAGCGACGGAGGAGGAGACAGGGCACAGATGCGGGGCCCCGGGCTTTCTCTCCATCCCCCTTTCCCCAAGGGCCCCCCAGTTTTTACCCAAATTTTATCGGTTTTTTCATTAGGCAGTGGGTTTGGGGTCCCCGAGCTAGTGCAGGGGGCGCTCAGCTCTCAGGGTGGGATCTTCAAAGGGAAGTCAGGGCTGTGTTGAAGCTGTGCCGGGGGCAGCGGGGGAGGAGGAGGGAAAGGGATTTTCCCAGGCATTTATGTTACCGACGGTTTTTTGCCTTGGAAGAGGTTGGCGCGAATTTGAGGCGGGGGGGAAGATGGGGGGAAGATCAGTTTGCTAGTGCCCCCTGGGCCCAGAGGCTTGGGAAATCAAGGGGTCCAAAAACTCAAATGAGTGCTTGGATGGGTCCATTTCCCCCAACAAAGATCCCCCGCTTTTAAGGCCATCAAAAAAAAACAAAGTTTTCTGGGTGGCCCCCCTCCTGGATCCCCAGTACAAAAAAAAAACTCCCCCCACCTTTTCCCTTTCCCCCCCCCCAAATAGAGAGTAAAAAGCAAGGGGCCCTGGAGACCCCTTTCTGGTTGATCAAAATGGAGACATCGGGTTTCGTCTGCTTCCGTTCCCCCAAAGTCCCGGGGAAAAAAAAACAACAGCGGGCGTGACAGCAGTAGGTGCCAAGTAGGCGTTGCGGGAGCAGCAGGCAAGGGTTTGGGAGAAACCAAAAGGGTGACCCTTGGCAATCTTTGTTTACCACCTTTACCAAAGGCCAAAGCAATGCGGGAAAACCCTCCAAAAAAGAGATCCGCTTAAAAATATGGGGCCGACTTTCTGGTCTCAACAACCCAAGTTTTTTATGTGTTCCGGACCCAATTTGACTTTGGGTATCCAAAATGGGCGAAAGGCCCCAATGGCTCATCCCCGCCATAAAAGGTTTTTGTTTCCCGCCCAGCAGCCCGGTTTATATCTGAGCAGACCTTCAGCACAACTGGAGGGTCATTACAGACAAAAAGCATCCGGCTTTTCCCCAGATAATGTGGATCGTTTGCTTTCATCAAAAGAATCCCGGAAGGATCTTGATGATGTTGGGCCCAATTGCGAGGTCACCCATTTTTGGCCCCTCACTTCACTTTCCGTCAAACAGAATTTGGGCCTCTTGAAAAAAGTTTTTTTTAAAAAGATCATTTTTTACTGCAAAATTTTTTTTCTTTTTCCCAATTTGTTCATTTTTGGTTTTGCTGTGAGGAGACTGTAAATGACGAAGGGTTTTTATGACAAAACCCTATTCCCTTTACTCACTTTATCTTAAAAAGTTTTTCTTTTTTCAAAAGGTTTTGAGGTCATGTTTTTGTGAGTTTCAGCTATTTAAATTTTGGTCCCTTTTGGGAAAAGAAAGTGGGTTTTTAAATGGCAAATTTTTCCCTTTACCCAATTTTTTAAAAGTGGCTGAGAAGTTTATTTATAATTTTTTGGGGGCTGTAGCTGTGGGAAACGCAATAACATGGTCCCCTTTTGGGAAAGAAATGTGGTTTTTAAATGGCAAATTTTTCCTACAATTTTTTAAATTGTGGCTGTGAAGTATATTTATAATTTTTTGGGGGTCATGTAGCTGTGGATACGCAATAAACCCGGTTTTTTGGAACGAAATGGGGGCTTCTAAGTGGCATTTCTCCCTCACAATTTTTAAAAAGGGTGAGAAAATCATTTTTATAATTTTTTGGGTCATGCGTTTTTAAAAAGCAGCAATACTACAGGTCCCATTTTAAAAAAAAAATGTTGTTTCTAACAGGGGATTTTTTTCTTCACAATTGTCCAAAATGGCTCTTTGGGTTTATTTCTTTGAAATTTTTTTGGGGATTTTGCTTTGAAATTCAGCTATATAAGGTCCTATTTTAAAAAAAATTTGTTTCTAACAGACATTTGTTCTTCCCCAAAATTTTCAAAAGGGGTCAAGGGTGATGGTGCTGTCAGAAACAGGGGAAAAGGGAGGACACTTTTTTTGGGCCCTTTTTGCAAAAGGGCTTGTTTTTTCAAAATCTTTTAAAACCCGTATCAAACCCCGTTTGAGAAACCCCTTTAATTCAATTTAAAAAAAAAAAACAAAGGGCATGGGGGGATTCCATCCAAATTTTTAAAAAAGTGTTTTCTAGAAAATTAAAAATATAAAAAACTTGCATGTACAAAAAAGCTGGTTAAAAAAAATTCATCTGAATTGGGAAAGGGGGTACCCGGGGAAAACCCTTTACCAGAGTTGGTTTTTCAGAGGCATGGAGTATGGAGCACGGGGCAGAGAACAAAGTACGAGACAATTTCCTCCAGCCCCGTTTAGTAAAAAGAGAAAAAGAAAAGCCCAAAAAAAAGGGCACCTGGGTGTAACAGGAGCGTTAAAACCCCCAGTTTTTTTCCAAAATGAAAAATCAATTGGTCCCCATCATACGGAGGGCAAACGCTCCCCGGTCTTGACTGTGGGACTGAGGGAAAGGGTGGGTTTCTCAACCCCTTCCCCTTCCCACTTGCTTCAGCACGGGCAGTTTTCATTTTCTGCCCTCATCAGGGGATTTTAACCCGCGTTTAAAGATGACGGGACCCCCAGCCGGGGGGTTCACCCCACCCCCCTGTAAATCCCGGGCCCCGGGTATGCTGTGGCCCAGGACAGGTATAGTCAATGTCCAGTTCAACTAAAATGGTGGTTTAAAGGGGCTCCTTTTTTCCGAACTTTTTTTAAACTGGGGGTCAGAAAGGGTTTAATCGTATACTGCGGTTTCCCGGGGCGTTCTAGTCAATGTTTCCCCCTTTAACTAAAAAGGGGGGTTTTAAAGACTCCTTTTTCCCGGGACTTTTTTTAATTTGGGGGGTCAGAAGAAGGGTTTTAAAGGTCATACTGTGGCCCAGGAAAAGGGACATATATGTCCCGTTCAATAAAAAAGGTTTTGGGTTTAAAGACCCTTTTTCCGGGACTTTTTAAACGGGGGTTTGGGCAGGTTTTTTGGTCATTCTGTGGCCCCGGAAAAGGGACCGGGATATGTTAGTTCAACTAAAAAAAGGTGGTTGAAAGACTCCTTTTTCCGGGACTTTTTAATTGGGGGGCAGACAGGTTTAATGGTCATATGCGGTCAGGGGCAGGTATAGTCAATGCCAGTTCAATAAAATGGTGGTTTAAAGAATCCCTTTTTTGGCACTTTTTAAACGGGGGGCATGCAGGTTTGGGGTTTTGCTGTTTGGGGGAGGACAGGGATAGTCAATGTCCAGTGAAATAAAATGGTGGTGAAAGATTCCTTTTTCCGGCACTTTTTAAACTGGGCTCATGCAGGTTTTTGGGGGTCTTTCTGCGTTGAGGGGCAGGGAATTTAATGCCAGGGTTTAAGTTTTAAAAAAATGGTTCAAAAAAAATCCCGCCTTCTGGGGACTTTTTAATTTGTGGGTGATGCAGGTTTAAGGGTCATGCTGTGGTACAAGACAGGGATAGTAAAATGTGTGTGACTTTTTTTTCTGTGGCTTTTATAGCCTAAGTGTTTTGCCTAAGATGTAGCAGGTATCCATTTGACTGTTGTGGCTGTTAATTCCAGCTTCTCCAGCCCTGTTTGGGTGTAAGAATGAAGGTGTTGTTGCTCTCCCATAGACTATAATGGTCATCGCTCATAATCGACTGCGCACTATCGAAAAACCTTATCGATGGTGGCCGACTATCGACTATCGCCCGATGTCGATAGCCAATGTAATCGCTCAACACTAGTTGCCAGGTATTATTTTATAACATAGAGTTTTACGCAGGAACCCGCAATATAGTCAAAGTAGTAAGCTCTTGAAGTAAAACAATCTTTGCTCATCTATTGACATCAAATTACAATACACAGATCTTGACAATACAAATGATTCTTCCCTGAAATACAAATACATAAGATACCTTATATGTAATGTATTCAGTTTCTTTGTACTGTAGCGTGACTTTATAATTGATATTTTTCTGAGAAGCAAATAATTCTTCTAACATTTTGATCTATAGGGAATGTACATGTAAGAAAAAAGCAATTCAATGTCATGGAAGCAGTGACTGCAAGAGGGCTGAACAATCGTTTATAAGCTATTTCACTAAAAATTGTGTCAAATAAACTGAATAACCTTAAATTAACCATTGCAATAAGGCTGACTGAGTATTATTTGCAGTGTGTGTATTGTGGATGTACTACAGCACTGGCATGTGAATTTTTATTGTTATACTACAATGATAGTTAATTCTGTTTCCATGGTAACAAAGCTTTAAGAAGACTCAAAGCTGTGGTTTGCCACTGACAGTCATTTAAGATCTAAATGTGTTGTTCAGGGAATGTAGCTTGCTCTTGCTCCATCAGCTCTCTGTGACTAAAAGATGAAATTCGGTGTCTCCTGCGGGCATGGTGCTGGACTACACACTACCTTTATTTAATGCTTGCCCAGCCACAAGCCATCTGCATTGATATGAAATTGAAATAGCAGCATAGACGTATAAAAAGCATATGAGTGGAACACAGTTATACCTTCCAAAATCAGGAATATTGGTTCGTGTTCTCTACAGTGGGGAATAACAGTATCTAGTCAGCCACCAATTGTGCAAGTTCTCCCACTTAAAAAGATGAGAGAGGCCTGTAACTGACATCATAGGTCGACCTCAACTACGAGAGAAACAATGAGAAAACAAATCCTGAAAATCCCATTGTCTGATTTGGTAAGAATTTATTTGCAAATTATGGTGGAAAATAAGTATTTAGTCACCTACAAACAAGATTTCTGGCTCTCACAGACCTGTAACCTCTTCTTTAAGAGGCTCCTCTGTCCTCCACTCATTACCTGTAGTAATGGAACCTGTTTGAACTTTTTATCAGTATAAAAGACACCTGTCCACAACCTCAAACTTTCACACTCCAAACTCCACTATGGTGAAGACCAAACAGCTGTCGAAGGACACCAGAAGCAAAATTGTAGCCCTGCACCATGCTGGGAAGACTGAATCTGCAATAGTCAAGCAGCTTGGTGGGAAGAAATCAACTGTGGAGCAATAATTAGAAAATGCAAGACATACAAGACCACTGATAATCTCCCTCGATCTGGGCCTCCACGAAAGATCTCACCCCGTGGAGTAAAAATGATCACAAGTACAGTGAGCAAAAATCCCAGAACCACACGGGGGGACCTAGTGAACGACCTACAGAGAGCTGGGACCAACGTAACAAAGGCTACCATCAGTAACACACTACGCCACCAGGGACTTTGCAGTGCTAGATTTGACCCCTTGCTTAAACCAGTACATGTCCGGGCCCATCTGAAGTTTTCTAGAGAGCAATTGGATGACCCAGAAGAGTACTGGGAGAATGTCATATGGTCAGATGAAACCAAAGTAGAACTGTTTGGTAGAAACACAATTCGGTGTGTTTGGAGGAGAGAGAATGCTGAGTTGCATCCAAAGAACACCATACCTACTGTGAAGCATGGGGGTGGCAACATGATGCTTTGGGGCTGTTTCTCTGCAAAGGGACCAGGACGACTGATCCATGTGCATGAAAGAATGACTGGGGACATGTATCGTGAGATTTTGAGTGCTATCCTCCTTCCATCAGCAAGCACATTGAAGATAAAATGTGACTGGGCCTTTCAACATGACAGTGATCCCAAGCACACCACCAGGGAAATGAAGGAATGACTTCGTAAGAAGCATTTCAAGGTCCTGGAGTGGCCTAGCCAGTCTCCAGATTTCAACCCCATAGAAAACCTTTGGAGGGAGTTGAAAGTCTGTGTTGCCCAGCGACATCCCCCAAAACATCACTGCTCTAGAGGAGATCTGCATGGAGGAATGGGCCAATATACCAGCAACAGGGTGTGCCAACCTTGTGAAGACTTACAGGAAACGTTTGACCTCTGTCATTACCAACAAATGATATATAACAAAGTATTAAGAACTTTTGTTATTGACCAAATACTTATTTTCCACCATAATTTGCAAAAAAAATTATTTCCAAATCAGAAAATGTGATTTTCCGAAGTTGTTTTCTCATTTTGTCTCTCATAGTTGAGGTCTACCTATGATGTCAATAACAGGCGTCTTTTTAAGTGGGAGAACTTGCACTATTGATGGCTGACTAAATACTTTTTCCCCACTGTATACAATGCATGCATATATGCAATTTAGTAGAAATGAGATTTGTCAGATCAAACACAATATGAACACATGCTATTTTATGTGCCAATAATGTTACAATTTGAGATATTTGAGATATTTTAATTGCAAGTGTATAATCCTGATTCATATTTCATCAATTACTTTAAGATGACAAATATCATTATAAGGCGCTTTTCGCATTTGTGAATTGCTGTTTTTGCCATCCAAAATATAGGAATCACACTTAAAGGAGTTGTCTCCCTACAGAGTTTCAAAGGATGCATGAATGAAATACTCTGCCACTTCCTGGTTCAGACTGACTAATTTGCATACAACTTGTGCTCGTACAGCTCTGTGCTGTGCTTTCAGTTGCTAAATAGATCAGATTAGCTTCTCAAACTACTAACAGGACTTCTTATCTGATCCCTCAAACAAAAGCCCTAATTACAGTTCTGTTTATTTTACATAAATCAAGCTTTTTACTGCTCAGCAGCAAGGACACTGCTGAGACCTGTGTGATGACATCACTCACTGCTATCTCATAGAACAAACAGCAGGGGAGAATTGTTTACAGGTCGGTTACTGAGGGAACTGAAATAGCCAGGGAGGTCATAAATTCACTTGTATCTCCTTAGGGAAAACAGAGGAACAAAGCAATAGATTTGGAAAATGTCTTTATTTTGTGTTCCCTACAATTTGAAAGCTATTCTTTGTAGCGAGACAACCCCTTTAATCTAATAATGTCAATGCCATCTGCCATGATTTGGTGTAATTTTATGAAAGCAGTGTCGGCATAAAAGGAGTGCAAACATCACGTTACTACCATACGTAAATAAGTCTGTAGCTATATCACTTGTGTTAGGTGATTACAGCCCTAGCTATCAATTCCAGCAAACAGAATCAGCACATTGCAGGATTGTAGTGTATCGGGATATACAGCGATCTCTCAAGTTACAACGACCTCAGGATACAATATATTTTCATACAGTGGTCGATAATAGGACATTGCATAAACCACACTCAACATACAGTATCACAGACACTTCAAATCTGCGGCACATGAGAATGATAAAAAATCTAGCCAATTATCATGAACATGCTACTTGTTAAACTTCTGTATTAGTGAAGTGCATGCAGTGATTGGCGGTCTAGAATGAGCGGCTCCTTTATAGACCAATTTCTTTCAGTTATATCGTGTATAAAGTAAATGACCCAAAGAAGCTAACAGCCCTCCTCATAGACAGTGATTTCCAGCTTCCAGCAGTCCTTTCCTATGCTACATCTAAGGACTTGATTTATCCGAATTATTATCTGCTTCATTATCTTTAAAGGAGTTTTCTCAGTACAGGATTTTGCAGGTATCTGATCTGTTTCTCTTTCTTAGAGTTTCAAATCCAGGGGCGGGTCTCTTCTCCCAGTAGGTGTGTCTTCCCTCATTGAAGACTGGTGACATCCTCACACCCCCTCCATGCTCCCTCCACATCATCATTTTGTGTGAGCAGTGGGAGGAAGAGAATGTCACAACTCTGCAGATCTCCTGCAATGGTCAGTTCTCATATCTGCAGAGCTCTTAGCTCCAGGCTCCACAAGCTCCTTGTAACCAGAACATCTGTATTGGTGTAAACAGTTATAAAAACAGCCAGAATTGATTAAACAAATGTGAAAATGCAAACTGTTCTACCTCCTGTCTGAAAGAAGAGCGGCAGCAGAGTGTATAAGTGAGTGTTATATGGATGAGGGGAGTGGATCAGGCAGTTAAAGAGTAATTGCCCAGATCATTCACATAGAGGTGTCACTGTGAGAGGAGCAGAGAGGAGCTCGGGCAACCTTTTTTACACAGCTGAGAGGGCAGTGAGAGGAAGACAATGAGAACACAGACTGCCAGCACCTGCACATAGAGTGATCACTGAGAGAGAGGCACATGGAAATCCGCCAGTTTCACACAGCTCACACGGGAGTGAGCACAGAAAGTGCAGGACAGACATTCACAGCAAAGGGGGTGTGGCTTGAACCCAGGCTGATGAAAAGATCTAGACCCACACAGATTAGCTAATATTTGGTATTCTAAATTATTTCGGTAATACAAACCAATTGCAAAAGTGCTTATTATTTCTGTCCCCATCATTACAGATATGATGTTTGTAGTGAGAAAACCCCTTTAATCTTCAGACTTCATTATGTCAGGTTACATTTTGGGGCTTCTGTTTTTATTACTAGTCTTCCATTGAATTACACTATTAAATTCTGATCCTGAAAGAAATTTATATTGTATGATGAGTGTCCATTGCAATTTTTAACATAATTATTTTTTCTTTTCTTTTTCTTTGCTACCTTATTCTAACAGTGGTGCACAAATATGGTTCAATCAGAAGCTAGACTCATTTTCAGGACATAGAGGGTACTAATCCATAACCCAATATTTGCCATGCAGTTTTCTCTAGCGCACAACATTACATGATTTAGAATTTTCAGGCCATTCAGTGTGTAAATGATGCAAAAAATTTGCCAAACCAAGTTCAGTAAATTAGTTAAATGCTAGTGTTTTACTGCTGTTGATTTAAATAATCTCCAGTAACGGGTGTAACAGTAGAGTTCCCACTAGAATTAATTACTGATTCATTCCCTGTTGGGCACACTGAACTGAAATTTGAGACTTTACAATGGCTGTCTAGTACACAATGACCATCATAAAGGTTAATTTCGCAACAATAAGCGTCTTCAAAGCAGTGGCGACATATTTTTTGTGACAATCGTTACATTCAAGTGGTTTTCAGTTGAATAGCAATATTATAATGGTTACCATGTCAATGGAAAAATCATAGCAGTTAGAATATAAGAAATTGGTTACTTAAAGGGGTTTTGCCACAATCTCATTTCATACCTCCTGTATCCAGCTCTTCAGCTCTGTGTGCTCAGAAGGGGGCATGTGTGATTTGTTTGAATTGCTTATCATGTGACCCAACAGGATGACATAACCAGGCCATTCCTCTCTGTAGTCCAAGAAAGGTCTGTTTTTGTAAAGCATTGTGGGTAGCTGAGAGGTAAAGTTTTTGCCTCCAGGCACAAGGGTCCTAGGTTCAAATCCCTGCAGGAACCAAACCTGTGTGTTTTTTTTTCTCTTCATCAATGCTTATACCTGATTTGAGGTTTCTTTTTTATTTATTTTCACTGTTTGACTAATTACTAAGGAGCACAGGGGACAGGAATAGAGTGACAGCACCTAGGGTTTGAACACTTAGTAGCTGCCTGAAGGGAGAGGTGATGTCTGAGCATGTCTGACCAGGACTGAGGAGCTCTCAGCCCTGGTCGTATCCCCTGGAGACGAGCTGTAAACAATGAATCACTAAAGGAGCAGCTAAAACAAAAACAGTGCAGAATTTTTAATAATAATGAATAGTGAAAATGTTTGTTATTTCATTTGCAAGCTTCCCACGTCAATTTTACTTCATGGCAAAACCCCTTTAAGAAAAATGTAATGTAATAAATTGGTCATATTGGTTACCCTAATAATTCAAGTAGTTGGTTTGGTAACTATGGCATAAGGAAGAGTAACAGTGAGCATTATTTAAGTGCTGATATGGCGCACTGTAAGACTGTCTAGTCTGTTTTCAGTGTCTAAAAGTTGGACAATATTAATAAAAATGTTTCAGTATTTCCTATTATAACCATAAAACTCTAAAGGCTACTATGGGACAGATTTAGCAGTTTGGTCTAACAGACCATTTTAAAGTTACGACTAAATGGTAGAGATGGGTGAATTGCTCAAAAATTCGGTTCGCCTGATTCGCCGCAATTTCCCCAAAAAATAATTTCGACCCGAGTTTATCTGCAGCGAATCACATTAAAAACAGCTATTTCCTGGCTGCGGAGAGCCTGCATGGTGTTGTAGAACATTGTGCCATGCTCGAATATGCATAGTGAGCGTGGTTTGGTCTTGATACAATGCTTTGTTTTAGTATGACGCGCAGATGATAGCCGCCGCTCTTAGAATTGCTTCACACTTCACTTCTCTGGGCAGTTACAGGGGCAAAACTGACCAAATAACTGAAGTGGGGACGCAGCCTGACAAGGTAATGTCAGTGCCAGCTGGAAAGAACCGAGCTGAGGGCTAAGATACTACTATAGCGTCAAAGAACGCAATTGTAGGTTCCTGGAGCAGGCACAGGTCACAGCACAGTAAGGGGACGTCACAGCAGGGGTCACTCCGCAAGGCCAGAGCTTCCGGTGTCATCTAGCGGCCATGTATTGACCACCAAGCCAACGGTTCTCGAATGGTTGACTAGGTCATCCACTTTCTCCCAGATGACATCTGACAACCCCGGCAAAGAGTCGGTGCATCCGTAAGACACAACCTTTAGTTGGCATTGCCCAGGAGCAGGTCAGGGGCCCTCACCTGTCCTCAACCCGCCTCTGTCCCATTTGGTTCCCACAGCCAGAGAACTACAATGTGCTGTGGCCTCTGTGCCACTATACAGCGAGGACGAACTATTTGAGGACAGAGGGCAGCAAAGAGGTGGGGTAGACATCTGCTGCTTCTTGCAGAAGCAGGCAATTAGTGATGAGGAGAGTGGCATTGGGGGTTATGTTGAGAGTGGTCAGGCTGTGTACAGGGAGACCAATGAGGAGGACAGTGGTGACAGGCAAACAATAATCGATGTAGTTGATCGCACTTGGAAGCCAGGTGAAGCAAGCAAGGCTGGAATAAGGTATTCTGGTACCCTAGTTAAACAAGGCATAGTGCCCTCCAAATGGAAAATTCATCCCATTCCATGCCTCCTTGCGGTCCCTTTTCTGCCTGGGATGAAGTGGCGCCCTAGGCGCTTGCCTACCTTCAACTTTCCATCGTCCCGGCCCTTGAAGCAAGGCAGCCAGCCAGCAAGTTGGTAGTGTAGTCGGGAGTCAGCAGGCTGACAGCAGTGCGAGATCGAGAGCCAAATGGCCATGGGGTAGCCCATCCGCTTTACAGGTCCCTGAAAATAGGGGTGCAGGGGCTCACCGAGGAAGCGGTGATAGCAGTCAGTCAATGTGGAGCATTGGTGGTAAAATCACCTACTCAGTGGTGTGGCAGTTCTTTGCCAAGACACCGGAGGAGGAAAACATGGCTATATGTAGAATCTGTGGCCAGAAAGTGTAGTGTGGTCAGGGACCTAAGGTTGCCACCACAGCCCTGAATCAACATATGCAGCGTCATAATCTAGTGGCCTGGGAGAAACTGTCTTAGATGTGTGGTCCATCCTGTCACAGCAGCAGCACCCAATGGCACGCCTCACATTTCAGGCAGTCAAGGCTTCACCACCTCTGCCGAGGGGAGTTTCCCATCATCTACTGGTCCAGATGCTCCTGCTCCTCATGGTGCCAGCAGTGGTTCACTGAGACGATTGCCAAGAGACAGCAGTATGCGTCTAGCCATCCTAAGTCGCAGAAGCTGACTGTGCTCCTGTCCAACATGGAGGTACTGCAGTCCCTCCCTTTTCAAGTGGTTGACTCCGAACCCTTCAGAGAACTGGCCAGGAAAATTTGCATGCACTTTAGCCATTCCTACACTGCCAAGCAGACACTCCTTGAGCTGAACAGAGCAAACAGAGAGAAATCTATGAACAGAGCAAACAGGGAGAAATCTTTGAACTGAGCCAACAGGGAGCAATCTATGCACAGAGCAAAACAGAGAGGAATCTATTAACAGAGCAAAACAGAGAAATCTATGAGCAGAGCAAAACAGAGAAATCTATGAGCAGAGCAAAACAGAGAGAAATCTATGAACAGAGAAAGGCCATTAATGATTTCTTGATGATCCAAGCAGACAGGGATACTCCACTGTGTAACTTTTATATCAGCCAGTGGCAGCTCATGCGTGACACGTGCCGTTTGCTCAGGCTCTTTCAGGAAGCCACGTATTGTGTCAGTCGCCAGGACTATGGGATGAAAAACGTCATTTCACTGCTTCATGTTCTAGAACATATGCTGCAAAATCTGTCTGTTCAGGGGACTATAGACGTGGCGACTAGATCTCACGGCCACATGAGTCCGGTGGGGGCAATGGGCAGCCAGTGAAGGGTTTGGCAAAGGGGAGATGCAGAAGAGAAATGAGGAGAGAGGTGACTCAGACGGACAGCAAAGTTAAGGATGGTTTGTAAGGTAGTGAGGGTGCTAGATGGGAGGCCACAGAGAAGAATGTTGCAATAGTCTAGGCGTGAGATGACGAGGGCATGGACAAGCATTTTTGCGTTTTCAAAATGAAGGAATGAGCGGTTTCGAGAGACATTTTTCAGGTGGAGGCAAGGGTAAGTGTTTGGATGTGTGGTTTGAAAGGCCAGATTGGAGTCAAAGGTTATCCCAAGGTAGCGGACTTGTGGTGTCAGTGAGAGAGTGCAGCCATTGGTAATGATAGAGAGATCTATTTGCGCCATCGTCCATCCTCCCGCAGGTCTGAACGGGGGGGTTCCTCAGCGCTCACGTACCACTGCCACGGCTGCGGTGGGAGGTTGGGGTTGTAAGAGCAGTAGCAGCTGCATCTGCAGCAACCCGAGTCTGGAGTTGTTGATGTCTGTTGAAATGAGTGATTGTTCTAGCCAGGTGACAGAAGAGATGGCACAGGAGCAGCCGGAGGAAGTAGAGGGAGATAAAGAAGACAAGGCAAATGACCCAGACACATCATGGCAGTATATAGTGAAGATGGAGTCACTTGTGCAGATGACCCGCTGCATGCTGATTTGTCTGGGTAGTTACAACCGAATAGTCACCAACCGGCAGAGGGATGACTTCTGGCTCTTCACTGTCTTGGACCCTCGCAACTGGTCAAAAATGGAAGACAAACTCAAGTACTATAGAGACATCCTATGTAGTCAGTTGGCTGCTGCCTATTTGCGCCATCGTCCATCCTTTAGCAGGTCTGACCTGGGTGTTCCTCAGCACTCATGTACCACTGCCACGGCTGCTGTGCTGGGGTGGGGGGCTAGGAGCAGTAGCCGCTCCATCAGCAACAACCTGAGTCTGGAGTTGTTGATGAGCAGCTTTCTTCATGCCCAAGGTGATTTAGGTTCCCACCAGCAGCAGCACCTGGAGCAGACCCTGAAACCTGGATTCTTCTGGTTACCTGCCTCAGCTACTATTCTGATGCTGCCACCCGCCTGATGGCACACATCTGCTGCCTGCTGCTCCTTCTACCACCCACCATCTTTACCAGGGACTGGTATTGACACCCACCTCCCCACTCTTCACTGGGCCATCATGTAGCCTTCTGATGCTGCTGCCACCTCACCACTTTGGTCTCTTCATGCTGCTGCTGTCATCTCCAGGCTATGTCACCATGTCACTCTCTGGCTTAATGTTCCTGTTACTGCCACCTCCTCATTATGTCACCTAGCTGACGCGCAACTCAAAATTATGACATTGTACCACTCTCTGGCCTGATGCTGCTGCTGTTCCTGCCGCCACCTCCACACTGTGTAATTGTGCCAATCTGTGGCCTAATCATGCTGCTGCCACCTTCACCATCTGTCATTTGCCACTCTGTGGCCTACTCATGCTGCTGCCAACTGACCACTCTCTGTCGACCACCATCCTAATGCTGTTTCCTCCCTCCACCACTCTATGACATTGCCACTATGTTTGGTTTTCCCCTTCTTTTAATCTGTGAGAAGGAATGAAAAGGACAAACATAACTGATTGTGTCTTAGGAGAACTCATAAGGCTAATATGACATGGTCCTTTGTTTGCATCAGGATTGTCTGATGATTAGGTAGCCAAAAGTGGGAGTGGATACAAAACACAGAAGACATGTAAATATTCCATTACTTATTTTTGGGATCAACTCCTGTTTCTTTTTGGCTTTAGCAATGATGGATGATTGACCAATTGAAAGTGGACACTGAAAAATCAAAGGAAGGGCAAAATGATTAGTGACGTCAATGCAAAATTACTGATGACACCCTCTCCACTCGTTGCGGGTAGGGGGGGGGGCTCTACATGTATCAGCGTTTAACAGAGTCACCACAATAAGTAAAAAAAATTAACGGTTTGCCACAGATAACAATATCCCAAGAGACTGAACTGGCTGGATTTGAGATGTATGTAGAGCTGAAGTACACAAACATTGGATTTGACACAGAATTCTCACCAAAAAGTGGATAAATTAACTTATGGCACAGATTAACATACCCCCACAGACTGAATTTGATGGATTTCAGGCGTGTATGCGGCAGAAATACACACCCTGTACTTGACTCAAATTGCCCCAAAAACAAGAGGATAAATTGACCCTTGGTATAAAATCAAATACCCTACAGAATGAACCAGATGGAATTCAGGCGTGTATGGGGCAGAAATACATGCACCCTGGATTTTATGGCGAATACCCCACAAAACAAGAGGAGAAATTAACCTTGGTATAAAATACCTGACAGAATGAATGAGATGGATTTCAGGCATGTATGGGGCAGAAATACACACACCCTGCATTTTATGGAGATAACCCCACTAACTAAAACAAACAAAATGAAAAACGCTGGTTCAGGAACAGGTGTGTATATGACACATGCTTGTGAAGGTCTTTCACCCTAGTAGCTCAAAAAATGGATTTGTTTTGCACAGAGTGCAATATAGTGCTGCAGTAGCCAAATGCTTGTGGACAGGAGACACACTGACAAGTGACAGAATTTAACATGTCTGCCGTATTTACACGGCTGTGATGTCAAAGAAGCCCTCTGGCTGCTGATTGGCTTCATGTCTGCACATGTCTTTGAGGGTGTTCCTTTCTTCCTCCCATAGTTCTCTGCCCTATGTCAAAAAAGATGATTCGTTCCCGGGAATCACCATGAACTTTGCCTTCGTGCAGAATCTAATTTTTCCTGAAATTCTAAACGAATTCCACATCGTTAGAATCTATTCGCCCATCTCTACTAAACGGTCATAAAATGCACCACATTTATCATAGTGTTGATAAATATGATGTAGGTTTAGACTAAGTTCACATCTTCTATTAGTTTGCTTCATTTTTGCCACTAATGGCAGAAAAATTTTGATGCTTTTTTTGGCACATGGTTTTGCATAAAACCATACCCCTTCCAAAAAAAACACCCGCATTTTACTGAGGTCACACTCCTTTTGTTAAGTGAGGTGTAAAAGTGTCTAGATATTATCTAAACATAATACACGTGGTGTAAAGCCTGTAAAGTCATATGAGCCTTAGTAAAGGAATCTTGAAAATGCTAAAATTTCAAAGACAATTTTTTATTAAAATGAAGCAAAACTCATATTAAGCTTATTCTCTTTCACACTTTTTATGGTCAGTTGAATCTGTTTACGTAATGTGAATAAAATTAAAATAAAATTGGAGTTGACTTCATGAAGTAGATCCAATTTTTATGGCTGGTACAATGCAATCACAAGTTTATCACCCAATTATTTGAAGATTAAACGTAAATGAGATTTTACGGGTGAATTTAGTTGTTCTGAAGCAAGTGAAGGTGGTTTGCATATCTGTTTCTGTGGTAGAATGCTGCCATCTAGTGAAAATACATAAGACACGTGTAGTATAATGAATGACATCTAGTAAGAAAAATAAAATGCATAACGTGTGTTATACATCTAGCAGAAATGAATAACACACATGTAGTATATTGTTACACCTCTAATGGAAATGAATAACATGAATGGTATAGTGCTATTTATCTAGTAATAATGTAGAATAAACGCATAGTCAATGCCAATGTCATTACTGCCTCCCTATTCCTCAAACTCCATTACTGTCCTCAGACACTCACACTGGGCAATGGTTTCCATATCTCCCCATCTATCCTACCCTCACACTTGACCTCTACTCTTTACCTCTTCCATAGCATTAAGACCTTTCTCACAAAACCCACACAACCTCCTTTTCCTCTATCCCACTCACATCCACACACACTCTCCCTGCTTCTCCTTGCTGCTGGTGACATATCTCCCAATCCTGGGCCCCCTCAGCACATCCCCACTGTTGTTTCAACCTCCTCTTACAGACCAACCAACACAAACTCCTTTAACTCCTTAAACCTAAAGCCCATTCCCCTCACCCCCGCTATACCTATCCCCTTGGCTGATGCTCTCTGGAATGCATGTTCTGTGTGCAACAAGCTTCCCTTCATCCACGACCTTTTCATGCAACCTATCCTTCCTTGATCTAACAGAAACCTGGCTGACACCTTCTGACACAACTCCCCTGCTGCACTCTCTTATAGCAAGTTTGTTTACCCATACCCCCCGCCCTGACAGTAAACATGGCGGAGGTGTCGACCTTCTTCAGTCAGATACCTGCTCCTTTGTCCCCATTCCACCTCTACCTTACCTCACCCTCACCTCCTTTGAGATGCACTCTGTCCGCATCTACTCCACCTCCAAGTGGCTGTTGTCTACCGCCCCCCAGGTCCTACCACCATCTTCCTTGACCACTTCGCTTCTTGGCTCCTCTACTTTCTTTCCACTGACATCCCCACTATTATCATGGGAGACTTCAACATCCCAATCGATACACCTCACTCCACTACTAACAAACTCTTGTCACTCTCCTCTTCCTTTGGCCTCTCCCAGTGCATCTCTGGGGCCACTCATAAAGAGGGACACACGCTGGACCTCATCTTCACCCGCCTCTCCCCCCTATCTAACCTTTCAGTCTCTCCTTCACCCTTTTCTGACCACAACCTGCTTTTCTTCTCCACCATCTCCACTCAACCTGCCCCCTACTCCAAATCTACTGCTACCCTGCAGAAACCTACAAAACCTTAACCCTCACACTCTCTCTGACTCTCTTGCTCTCCTCTCTACCATATTCTCATTTGCTGACCCAGACACAGCCACCACTTTCTACAACAACACAATCACCTCCACTCTTGACACGGTCATCCTCTCACACACAACAGAACTCGCAAAATCAACAGACAACCCTGGCACATAGACTCCACTGAGGACCTTGCCTCATACAAAAAATCATTACATACATTTAAATCTACACTCACCACTACCAAACAGGATTACTTCACCACTCTTATATCCTCTCTGTCTCACAACCCCAGACAACATTTTAACACCTTCAACTCTCTCCTCTGTCCATCAGCACCCCCCACCCCTATCTCTCCTCTCAGCAGAGGAGTTTG
The DNA here is from genome assembly GCA_025379985.1 of Phyllomedusa bahiana. Classification (NCBI taxonomy): domain Eukaryota; kingdom Metazoa; phylum Chordata; class Amphibia; order Anura; family Hylidae; genus Phyllomedusa; species Phyllomedusa bahiana. The sequence goes on along the minus strand of JAODAL010037174.1, from coordinate 11,367 downwards.
CTACTCACTTCCTAAATAAAATCAATCTCATCAGACAAAGCTTCACCCCGCAGTCCGCTCTGCCTACCTCTACTCCTGCAGTGTCCCCACAGCCCACCTCTACACCTGTTCATCACTATTCCTCTCTAACTTGCTTCTCTACTTCCAAATCCAACCTCACTACTTATAGTCTTGACTCACTGCCATTCCACCTCATCCGTTGCCTTAGTGCTGTTATCATCCCAGCCCTCGCCCATCTCTTCAACCTATCATTAACCTCTGGCACCTTTTCTTCCTCCTTTAAGCATGTGACCATCACACCCATCCTTAAGAAACCATCTCTTGACCCCTCCTCTCTGTTCAACTATGCCCCATCTCACTGCTTCCATTCACCTCTAAACTCCTTAAACAGCATGTCTATCTTCAACTGTCCTCTCATCTTTCCACCAACTCTCTCCTTGGCCCGCTGCAATTGGGCTTCTGACCCCACCACTCTACTGACACCCCCCAAACCAAAGTCCCCAAAGACCTAGTAACTGCCAGGAAACACTACTCTGTGCTTCTCCTCCTATACCTGTCCTCTGCCTTTGACACTGTTGACCATTCACTTCTGCTACACATCCTGTATTCCCTCGGCATCACAGACTTGGCTCTTTCCTTTCTCCTCGAACCTCACCCATCGAACATTCAGCGTCTCTCATTCTTGCACCGCCTCCTCCACCCACCCGCTCTCTGTTGGTGTCCCCCAAGGGTCTGTTCTGGACCCACTACTCTTCTCTATCTACACTCTTGGTTTGGGTCAGCTAATAGCATCACATGGCTTTCAATACCACCTGTATGCTGACGATACCCAATTCTACATCTCCAGTCCAGATGTTACCTCTCTGTTGTCCCAGATCCCAGACTGTCTTTCGTCCATATCCTCCTTCTTCTCCTCCCATCTCCTAAAACTAAACGTGGAGAAAACTGAATTCATTATCTTCCCACGATTCCACTCTATCCCTATACCTGATCTCTCTATCACAGTCAAGGGCAACACTCTCTCACAGGCTCCACAAGTCCACTGACTTGGGATAACCTTTGACTCTGATCTGTCCTTGAAACCGCACATCCAAACCCTTGTCTCTGCCTGCCACCTCCACCTGAAAAATATCTCCTGAATCCACTCATTTCTTAACTTTTAAAGCACAAAAATGCTTGTCAATGCCCTCGTCATCTCCCACCTAGACTATTCCAACATCCTTCTCTTTGGCCTCCCTTCTAGCACCCTTGCTCCCCTCCAATCCATCCTTAACTCTGCCACCCATCTGATTCACCTCTCTCCTCGCTACTCTTCTGCCTCTCCCCTCTGCCAATCCATTCACTGGCTTCCCATTGCCCAGTGAATCCCGTTCAAGCTAGAAACATTGACCTACAAGGGTATCCATAACCTCTCCCCTCCATACATCTCTGCCTTAATCTCTAGATACCTCCCATCACTCAACCTCTGCTCCTCACAGGACTTTCTTCTCTGCTCTCCTCTTATCAGCTCTTCGCATAACAGTCTCCAAGACTTATCCTGTGCTTCACCCATGCTCTGGAACTCACTGTCCCAACACATCATACTCTCCTCCACTCTCACTCGCCTCAAAGGTAACCTGTAAACTCATCTCTTCAGGATTGCCTATAATCAACAATAACCCCATTGCACTGCTCCACCCCGCAAACATGTCTGCCCCTCACCTCCTATCCCTTTCCTCCCTCCCTGTAGACTGAAAGTCCTCACAGGCAGGGCCTTCTCTCCCTCTGATCCAGTTGTTAGTTATTGTCACTTTTGCACTTGTTTGACCTATGAATATATATATAATAATATATATTATATATATAATATATATTATTTTAATATATTATATATATATATATATATATATATATATATATATTATATATAAAAAAATTATAATTATATATACATATATATTTATACATATTAATTTTATATATATTATATTATATATATAATAATTTATATAATTATATATACAACACAAGTTACCCCCCTCGAAATGCCCCTTTTAGGCTAAACCAAAAAGGGTGTTGAACATGTTCCTTTGGGAAAAAAGGTGAGAAAAATTACCCCAACAATACAGTGAAATAAAAATATGATCCTTGCTTTGTTGTTTCCCCAAAAAAAAAAAAAAAAAAAAAAAAAAAAAAAAAAAAAAAAAAAAAAAAAAAAAAAAAAAAAAAAAAAAAAAAAATAAATAAAAAGAACAAAAAAAAAAGAAAAAAAAAAAAACTGACAAAGACATGAACAGTCTATAATTTTAAGTTTAGGTTAATTTTAACATTGAGAGATAGAATATCCAAAACAAAATCCAGAAAATCACATTGTATAAATTATATAAATGTATTTGCATTAAGAATTCTGGCTCCTACAAACCACTCAGACGCTCCTAATCAACTTGTTACCTGCGTTAAAGACAGTTGTCTTAAATAGTCACCTTTATAAAAGACTCCTGTCTACAGACTCAGTCAGTCAGACTCTTACTTCTATAACATGGACAGGGCCAAAGCATTTTCTAAGGATGTCAGGAAGAAGATCATAGACCTGCACAAAGCTGGAATGGATTACAAAACCATAAGTAAGACGCTGTGTGAGAAGGAGACAACCGTTGGTGCAATAGTAAGAAAATGGAAGAAATACAAAATATGTCAGTTGACATTGATCTGGAGCACCATGCAAAATGCCACCTCACTGGGTATCCTTGATTATGAGGAAGGTGAGAGTTCAGCCTAAAACTACACGGGGGAACTTGTTAATGATCTCAAGGCAGCTGGGACCACAATCACTAAGAAAACCACTGGTAACACATTACGCCATAATAGTTTAAAATCCTGCAGTGCCCCCAAGTTCCCCCTTCTCAAGAAGGCAATATGCAGGCCTGTCTTAAGTTTGCCAATGAGCACCTGGATTATTCTGTGAGTGATTGAGAGAAGGTGCTGTGGTCAGATGAGACAAAAATTGTGCTCTTTGGCATTAAATCAACTCGCCATGGAGTGGCCTAGCCGGTCTCCAGACCTTAATCCCATAGAAAACTTATGGAGGGAGTTGAAGTTGCCAAGTGACAGCATCAAAATCTTAATGATTTAGAGATGATCTGCAAAGAGGAGTGGACAAAAAATCCTCCTGACATGTGCGCATACCTCATCATCAACTGCAAAAAAACGTCTGACTGCTGTGCTTGCCAGCAAGAGTTTTGCCACTAAATATTAAGTCTTATTTGCCAGAGGGATCAAATACTTATTTCTCACTGCAAAATGCAAATAAGTGTATATAATTTATACAATGTGATTTTCTGGATTTATTTTTTGATATACTATCTCTCAATGTTAAAATTAACCTATCACTGATAGCAACTTTTTCTGTTAAAAAATAACTTTTTTTCCATTCATTAAAAGTTGCATATAAAACCACAAAAAAAAGATCAATATCAAAACTTAATTCTATGTCTATTAAACATACCCTATAATAGTGTAGTGGTATATAGAGGTATATAAAAAAAAATTTTGTTGCCTCACCATTTAATTCTCTTTATCATACCGGGTTCAACATTAGAGGTTTTTCTTCTTGTTTACTCCACGTTTTTCAATTCTCCAAATATATTCCACCTTTTCTTGCCTTCGGGGACTCAACGCGACAGATATCTACTTTCTTTACCTTACACTACTTATATACTAATGTATCCCTTACAGAGTAATCACCCCAACAGGAATGGCCCCAGCCCTAAACAAACAGACTCAACATTTAGACAATACAAAATTCAAAAAACACACATTAAAAACTTCACTTACATCCCAATGAGTTTCCCCCCTACCCCTCTAACCTACCCTTAATAGTATAGACTGTTCATGTCCCTGTCAGTGGGCAAACTTAAAAAATCAGCAAGGGACAAACGTATCTGTCTTTCCCCCAAGAATGTGGATTGTTTGACATTATTCAAAATTAATCAAGTGTGGATCTCTGACGATTTTTTTGCCCCGGTTACCGATGTCACTGACCAGTAACCTGTAGCATGTCTTCTTCACAATGTGAAATACACATTCCATCAGTCATCTATTAACATCAGTCATCAATCAGTCTGCAGTAAGTCATCTATTAACCATTTTAGGCCCCATATAGCCACATCAAATAGGGGCACCCACCCATTACTACTTCCTATTTTTATAACATATTTGTGGGCCCCTTTTCGATTAGGGCCTCTGACAGGAGTACTGCCCATATCGCCCTATAGGTACCCCTGGTGGTAGCAGCCACTACGGGTCCTTGCATCCTGAGATGTCCCAAAAGTCCCTTTCAAACATATGAAGACACCGGTATTGGAAATGGCACATGGTAACTGGCAGGGGTGCCATTAGGGCAGTACTCCTGTCAGAGGCCCTAATCAAAAAGGGGCCCACTGATATGTTAAAAATTAGGAACTATTAATGAAACAGTTAATAGATGACTGATGGCAGCCCTGGCTACCACTGCATCCCCTATAACTATGGCCCTGCCAGCTGAACTTCCATGTTCCCCATTGGGATGTTCTTGCTACCACCACATATATGACATGTTCTTGGGCCCCGGTACAAAAAGTGATAGGTGGCTCTTACCAGTTACTATGTGCCATTTCCAATACCAGTGTCGTCTTATGTGTCAAAGGGGCCCCGTAGCAGCTGCTGCTGCATCTTCTATAGCTACGCTGTCCTCATCTTTTCAGTTAGCCACTGAAAGGAATGAATTATTTTAGCCTCTCAATTTTTTTCTGTTAGTGTTCGCTTATCACTAATGATGAGGTTTGCGCCCATGTCAGGAGGAATTTTGGTCCACTCCTCTTTGCAGATCATCTCTAAATTATTAAGATTTTGAGTCTGTCGCTTGACAACTTGGAGATTCAGCTCTCTCTATAAGTTTTCTATGGGATTAAGGTCTGGAGACCGGCTAGGCCATTCCTTAAAGTGCCTCTTTTTGAGCCACTCCTTTGTTGCCGTGGCTGTATGTTTTTGGTCACTGTCTTGCTTGAAGACCCAGGCCACAACCTATTTTTAATGTCCTGGCGGAGAGAAGGAGGCTGTCACTCAGGATTTTACAGTACATGGCTCCATCCATTCTCCCATTGATGCAGTGAAATAGTCCTGTGCCCTTAGCAAAGAAACACCCCCAAAACATAATGTTTCCACCTCCATACTTGACAGTGGGGATGGTGTCCTTTGGGTCATAAGCATCATTTCTCATCCTCCAAACATGGCGAGTTGAGTTAATGCCAAAGAGCTCAATTTTTGCCTCATCTGAGCTCAGCACCTTCTCCCAATCACTCACAGAATCATCCAGGTGTTCATTGGCAAACTTCAGATGGGCCTGCGCATGTGCTTTCTTGAGAAGGGGGAACTTGTGGGCACTGCAGGATTTTAAACCATTACGGCATAATGTGTTACCAATGGTTTTCTTGGTGACTGTGGTCCTTGCTGCCTTGAGATTATTAATAAATTCCCCCCATGTAGTTTTAGGCTGATCTCTTACCTTCCTCGTGGTCAAGGATACACCACAAGGTGAGAATTTGCACGGCGCCCCAGATCAATGGCGATTGACAATCATTTTGTATTTCTTCCATTTTCTTACTATTGCACCAACAGTTGACTCCTTCTCACCCAGCATCTTACTTATCGTTTTATAGCCCATTCCAGCTTTGTGCAAGTCTATGATCTTGTCCCTGACATCCTTAGATAGCTCTTTGATCTTGCCCATGTTGTAGAGGTTAGAGTCTGACTGACTGAGTCTGTGGACAGGAGTCTTTTATAAAGGTGACTATTTAAGACGGTAGTCTGCAGTGCAGGTAACGAGTTGAATTGGGGCGTTTAACTGTTCTGTAGGAGCTAGAACTCTAAGGCCTCGTTCACACGGCTTATTTCTGGCACGGATTTCAGCCGTATTGCGCGCCGTACTGCGCTGCAGTACGGCTGAAATCCGTGCCAGGCATTGCGGCAATCCATAGTTCTCATAGAGAACTATGGATTCCGTCTCTCCTCCCCGCTTGGCGAATACGCCGGAGGGGGAGAAAGTGACATGCACATTATCCAGGGATATGCGCCGTTTATAATGCATGTCTATGGGGACGGCGAGCAAACCCACCCCCTTCCCCGCTGCACGGAGCCGGTGTAATTGCGGGGCGAAGACCGTCCCTGCAATTACGTCGGCAATAAGCTGTGTGAACTTAGCATTAATGGTGCTAAAAAATGCACATAAATTTATATAATTTATACAATGTTATTTTCTGGATTTTATCTTGGACATTCTTTCTCTCAATGTTAAAATAACCCAAACCCCCAAAATTATAGAACTGTTCATGTCTTTTTTCAGTGGGCAAACTTACAAAATCAGCAGGGGGTCAAATAATTATTTCCTCCCGTTTTAATATTATGTTTATGAGTGGTTTATTATTATAACACCTTCAAAACTTTTTGGGTTTCCCAGACAATTTTGTTTTCCCTGAAAACTCTACATTTATTTATCAAAAGAGTTGCAAAATTAATTTAAAAAATAATCCAGACATTGACAAGGTTAGAAATAATGATTTTTATTTTAATAATAATTTTTCTTAAACTTCTTTTTCAAAGAATGCCCCTTTGCAGCAATTCCGCATTGCAGACCTTTTGCATTTTAGCTGTTTTAAATTTGCTGAGGTAATCGAAAAATGTCACCCCATTTCCCGAACCCCCCCCAAATTTGGATTTGGCTTTTGAATGGGATTTTGGGGGGGGGGGGGGGATAAAAATAAGTGTAAAAGTAATGGGGTTGAGATTGGTGATGTGTGAAAATCCATTTAAGAAGAATAAAAGTGCCCGTTCTTCCCCAAATAGTTCTTGCCTTAATTTGGAGTGTTTTGGGTCATTGTCCTGTTCAGATGAAATTGGGTCCCAAACAAGCGCTGTCCACAGGGGGTTTGCTGGGGTTGTAAATGGAGGTGATAGCCGTCATTATTCAAAATCCCTTTTGTCTTGTACAAATCTCCCACTTTACCAGCACCAAAGCAACCCCAGACCATCATATTACCTCCACCATGCTTGACAGATGGCGTCAGGCACTCTTCCAGCATCTTTTCTGTTGTTCTGCGTCTCACAAATGTTCTTCTGTGTGATCCAAACACCTCAAACTTCGATTCTTCTGTCCATAACACTTTTTTTCCAATTTTCCTCTGTCCAATGTCTGTGTTCTTTAGCCCATATTAATCTTTTCCTTTTATTAGTCAGTCTCAGATATGGCTTTTTCTTTGCCACTCTACCCTGAAGGCCAGCATCCCGGAGTCGCCTCTTCACTGTAGACATTGACACTGGCGTTTTGTGGGTACTATTTAATGAAGCTGCCAATTGAGGACCTGTGAGGCGTCGATTTCTCAAACTAGAGACTCTAATGTATTTGTCTTGTTGCTCAGTTGTGCAACGGGGCCTCACACTTCTCTTTCTGCCCTGGTTAGAGCCCGTTTGTGCTCTCCTCTGAAGGGAGTAGTACACACCGTTGTAGGAAGTCTTCAGTTTCTTGGCAATTTCTCGCATGGAATAGCCTTCATCTCTCAAACAAGGAATAACTGTCGAGTTTCACATGAAAGTTCACTTTTTCTGGCATTTTGCGAGTTTAATCGAAACAACAAATGTAATGCTCCAGATTCTCAACAAGCTCACAGGAAGGTAAGTTTTATAGCTTCTCTAATCAGCAAAACTGTTTCCACTGTGCTAGATACTTGCACAAGGGTTTTCCAAGGGGTGTTCAAAATTTTCCAATAGCCTTCTTACATATTTTAGCAAACACAATGTACCATTAGAACACTGGAGTGATGGTTGTTGGAAATTGGCCTCTATACACCTATGTAGATATTGCATTAACAACCAGATGTTTGCAGCTAGGAAATAGTCATTTACCACATTAACAAAAGTATAGAGTGTATTTCCCGATTCATTTAATGTTACCTTCATTTAAAAAAACTGTGCTTTTCTTTCAAAAATAAGGAAATGTCTAAGTGGCCCCAAACTTTTGAACGGGGTTGTGCGTGTTGGTGTGTGGTGTGTGTGGTGTGTTGTGTATATATTTTATAAAAATTTAATCATTATATATATAATATATATATTATATATAATATATATATATATAATAAAAGATATATACGCACACACTACCTGAGGTCCCTCTGCCAATATATATATATACATATATATATATATATTCCCGATAAGAGCCGACCCAGGAATGGCTGAAAGGCTACACTAACTATACACAGCTGACAACCGCTTACTGCAGCTGACAACTCATATGGCTGTCTTCTGTCCCATCAGGTACCCTTGGTGACGTGTTGCTTGCAGTCTCCGGAGCACACCCTCTAGTGGCAGAAACATGCGATGTGACTACCTGAGGTCCCTCTACCAATTTATATATAATATATAAATATATTAATATATAGACCTGCAAACAACACATCACCAAGGGTACCTGGCCTTGATGGGGCAGGAGACAGCCATATGACTTGTCAGCTGCAGTAAGCGGTTGTCAGCTGTGTATAGTTAGTGTAGCATTTCAGCCATTCCTGGGTCGGCTCTAATCGGGAGTAGACAACGTGTTGGGTGGAAGTCTACTCCCCGTGCTCCAGGCCAGGTTTTTGGCAGGTGGTCTGCTACCTGCAGTGTGGAGCAGCAGAGGTGCTGGAGAGAGTCTCTGGCCCCCAGAGGCTTGAAAGAATTTGGACCCAGGAGGAGTCTGAGTAAAGGGGGAGAGTGTTTGGTGGGACTGGATGATAGATCCAGACCACTGAGAGATAGGGTTGATCTATGTGTATTTAGTGGCTAGACGGCCTGATGTTTTCAGTTTATGTTTTTTTTTTATCTTATGCCTGAATAAAGCTGACTGAGGCAAGTTTAAAACTGAAGCCTTTCAATGTGCCAATACTTTGCTTACCAGAGCAGCGATTCGAGTGCTAATTACACCCGGGCCGATCCAAGATGCCGGCCAAACGAGAGTGAGTACTCACTATATATATATATATATATATATATATTATAAATAAAAAAACACTCACCGCCACTTTTTTAGGTACACCTGTCCAACTGCTCGTTAACACTTAATTTCTAATCAGCCAATCACATGGCGGCAACTTTAGGCATTCAGGCATGTAGACAAGGTCAAGACAAACTCCTGCAGTTCAAACCGAGCATCAGGATGGGGAAGAAGGTGATTTGAGTGCCTTTGAACGTGGCATGGTTGTTGGTTGCCAGAAGGGCTGGTCCCGAGTATTTTAGAAACTGCTGAAACTCCTGGATTTTTTATGCACAACCATCTCTAGGGTTTACAGAGAATGGTCCGAAAAAGAAAAAACATCCCGTGACGGCAGTCCTGTGGTGGAAATGCCTTGTTGATGCCAAGGTCAAAGGAGAATGGGCAGACTGGTTCGAGCTGATAGAAAGGCAACAGTGACTCAAATAGCCACCCGTTACAACCAAGGTAGGCAGAAGAGCATCTCTGAACGCACAGTTACGGCGAACTTTGAGGCAGATGGGCTACAGCAGCAGAAGACCACACCGGGTGCCACTCCTTTTAGCTAAGAACAGGAAACTGAGGCTCCAATTTTCCCAAGCTCATCGAAATTGGACAGTAGAAGATTGAAAAAAACGTTGCCTGGTCTGATGAGTCTCGATTTCCTGCTGCGACATTCGGATGGTAGGGTCAGAATTTGGCGTCAACAACATGAAGCATGGATCCATCCTGCTTGTATCAACGGTTCAGCTGGTGGTGGTGGTGTCATGGTGTGGGGAATATTTTCTTGGCACTCTTTGGGCCCCTTGGTACCAATTGAGCATCGGTGCAACACCTTGTGGAATCTATGCCACAAAGAATTGAGGCAGTTCTGAAGGCAAAAGGGGTCCAACCCGGTACTCGCATGGCGTCCCTAATACAGTGGCCGGTGAGTGTATATATATCTATATATTTTTATTTTTTTTTTTTAAATATGGTGTTATTTATTTTCATGGGACAACACTGGAGATTTAAGACTTTGATGTAAAGTAAATTAGTCAGTGTACAGCTCGTATAACATTGTAAATTTGGCGTGCCCTCAAAATAACGCAACATACAGCCATCAATGTCTAAACCGCTTGCAACACCCCTAAGTGAAAATGGAAAAACCGTGCCCAATAGGCCAATATTTTGAGTGGCCACCATTGTTTTAAAGCACTGCCTTAACTCTTAAGCATAGCGTTCACTAGAGTTTCACAGGTGGCCACTAGAATCCTCTTGCACTTCCATGATGACCTCAAAGAGCCAGTGGGTGTTAGAGAACTTGCACTCCTTCACCTTCCATTTGAAAATGCCCCACATTAGGGTTTAGGTTTGTGGAGACAAGCATGGCCAGTCAAGCACCTTTACCCTCATTTTCTTTAACAAGGCAATAGTAGACTTGCAGGTTTGTCATGTTGAAATGCCTGTGGCCAAGTTTACGAAGGAAGGGGATCATGCTCTGCTACGTTATCTGTTGGGGAACTAAATATTACAGTTAAAAAGGAAAAACATTTTAAAAAATATTACAAATTCATTCCCGCCTTTTCCCAAATATTATGTTAAAAAACATAAAAATTAACAAAATTATCTCTACATCCATATGATCTGAATAAAATGTGATCAAAAGGTCAAATAAACCCCAAATTGGTACCAGTAAAAACTACACTGAAACCTTCAAACTGTTTACTATATACCTTCAGCCTATATCCACATAACAACTTTTTTTTTTTTTCTTTCATGTGATCTCAGTAGGAGAGGGAAATATGTAGCTCCGGGTACACCTGCCCATGTTTTATCTGCCATAAGAACAATGTTTTTTTCATGTTCAAATCCAACATAGTTTCATAGTTTCATAGTTTGTAAGGCCGAAAAAAGACGAGACGTCCATCCAGTTCAGCCTGCTATGCTAAGTTGTTGATCCATAGGAAGGCAAAAACCCCCAATGAGGTAGAAGCCAATTGTCCTCATTTTAGGGAAAAATTTCCTTCCCGACTCCAATCTGGCAATCAGAAAAATCCCTGGATCAATGACCCCTCTCCTTAATCCTAGACACTATAACTTGTTATATTACTACGCTCCAGAAATGCATCTAAACCATTTTTGAACTCCGTTATTGAATTCACCATGACAAGTCCCTCTGGCAGAGAGTTCCACAGTCTCACTGCTCTTACATAAAGAATCCCTTTCTAATGTTAGTAAACTTTGTTCCCCAGACAGAGGTGCCCCCCCTTTTTCTAAACAGTCCGGGGATAAATAAACTTGGGAGAGATTTTCCATATTTACCTTTTTTATTTAAACATATTTATTATTCCCCCCGAAACTGCTTTTCT